>JMFS01044478.1:0-13744 GCA_000699545.1 Podiceps cristatus | reverse complement strand
GGTGTTCAATAATTGCTTAGGCAGGGAAAAAGCTATAACTGAAAAGACTTCTGAATCATTTGATTCCAGGACTTCAAGCCTGAATTATAGTGTCAGTGGCAGTTATACCACTTCTGTCATTAGGGAAAACTTTTTACTGCCCTTCAATGTCTGGCAAAATCAACAGTCATCTGAGAAGTGTCAAATTATTCGTGACTTGGTTCTGAATGCAGTAAGCTCCTGTTTTATGTGTCATTAGTTCAAAGCCAGTAAGGACAACCAAGTTCTGCCTGTTCTTTGTCTTTTATTCCTCTGGATAGCTTGCCATATTTAATTAATATTTTGTCATCCATCACTATATAAGTCCTCAATGCTGTCTTCCATATGAAATGTTTTAATCTATTTTGCTCTTTGTACCATGTGTTGTATAACGGGGTCTAGCCAGTAGACAATAGAAGCAGCTGCCTCTGGTGCTAAAATGTGTGGCAAGCATGTTCTGTTCCTTGCTGCGCTGCTTTGAAGCTCAAAGCTCAAAACTCAGAGGCATGAAATAAAAATTAGTCCAGAGAGACAAAAATCTCCTATTATCACTGGCAAGTAGCAAGAGTCCATGTTAGCTTGTTCATTGTTCTGTGAGTCAAATGAATTATGTATGTGGTGTTGGTGGTGAAGAAATAAAGAATAGAAAATAATGATAAGTTTCAAGTATTTTCATGATACATATTTGTAAAAAGACATAGCTCTAGGTTTGTGGAAGCCTTCATGAGTTTGGAGATAACCATCGAGGCTTTCTGGGCCTTGAATAATTGGTCCAGGAGTCTCTAGAGGAAGAAGCTGCTCAGGGAATTTTTTTTTTTTTTTTCCTGATTTTTTTCAGAGGTTCGCTGCATATTGGCACTTTTCTTTCTGGTATAATATGACAGTGGGAAATACAAAACATTACCTTGAATTATGAGAAGAAAAGAGTTAACCTTGATCAAGGCTGTTGAAAGGCACCTCTACTCATTTTTTCCCACTTTAGTTAAATTTGGCAGCTCCCTCCTTGTTCAGAATGGTTCTGAAAATCCCTCCAAATGTCTTCCAAATGCCTGGTGAGATTAAGCTGGGTGCATGAAATGCAAGTCTGCAAAAGCCATATGATTTAGCAAAGCACTGAGTGACCACCCTTTAAATATTTTTTAAGATGTCTTAGTCTTCTAATTACTTGTTTTTACTTTTATTCTAACAAGATGGCTATAACTATTCTAAAATTATTGCTAATTTCTACAGAATCTTGACTGGCATTACTTTGATGTAATTAATTTCTAATTCTTTAAATCTGTTACAGCATTTACATGAATATTCCTCATCTACATCACAGGTTTTTACAATACTGGGCTTGTTACACTGCTATTTATCTCTGCATTTCCACGTAACTGGTATTTTTGGAGCCAAATCCTCTATTTAGTTGAGAATGGGAAGGCGCAACGATTGGAAACAACTTACAGAGTATTTCTGCATTGTTGGGAAACCTCAACATGTTGTAAAGTGTCTCAGAAGTGTGTGTGTGCCAGCACTGAATCTCTGCCTCTGTCATTGCATGGGTGATGGTGCGCAGAAAAGCTATACTGACCTCTTAGAATAAGAACATTTGTCCTTTTTATTTATGTTGCCTACTTTGTGCCTTGTCTTGTAGCACTGTACTGCTGGAGATATAGAAACTTAACTGACAGTGAATCGCCCTTTCCCTATCTCTTATGTGGGTTTCCACCAGATGGTTGTGATTTAGCAAGAACCTGAATCTGGATATTCCACAGCAAGCTCAGTGCTTTTTTCTTTACCCTTTCTTGGGAATCCAACAGCAGAAGAGGATAAGCCAGACTGGCATTTGGGCTGGTACCTCCAGGGAGCACTTGCTTAGGAGGGCACAGCACAGATGAGTGCCAGTGCACCTGCAGCTGCTTTTCCCGCAACTTATCTCCATGCATCCAGCTCCCTGACTCGCAAGTCCCATGAAGACACCAGCATGCGGAGGCTGCCCTCCCTCCTGTCCTCTTTCACAGGCGAGTCCTGTGCTGTGGAACTCGCTGGGAGCTGCTCAGCAGGCAGCGGGGCCAGCGGTAGCCTTCCCTGCCTGTCTCTTGCCTACCAGGCACTTGTGCAGCTGCTGCTGTGCCTGGCTCCTGCAGAAGTGCTCTTGGCCCACTGCACCGGCATGTGGTGAGCTGAGGGAAGTGTGGCAAACCAAACCTTAACTTAACCTGTGCAGTGCTGCATGTGGTGTGTGCATGATGTAACCCATCCTGTGTGCAACTCTGCGGTCATTTCCAGCTCCGTCCTCCCTCATTTAGAGTGAATGGATTTTTTGTGGTTTAGTTTTCCTTAGAAGAAAGCTCCTTCAGCACTGCAATCTTGGAATATACTGGTTTACAATCAATACAAATATGCTATCAGTAGCCTTGGGCTTGAGAGGCACACAGACTGCAGCAGTACTTATCTATTGACTCTATATTAGCTGACTAAAGTACTTTCCAAGAAAATAGCAGCAGCAGTAATGCTGCACTCCCATGTGTCCTGTGAGCTAGACATCTTCATTCCTATTGCTCGGAGATGCAGATGCTGGAGTGTGCAAAAACAGGGAGATGAGGATTGCACTCTGCTGGTTCAGCCATCAGCATTTTTCCTTGTCTTTCCAGCTCCATCTCAGCCTGATGTACATGTTCTACGTAACTGATAAACAGAATTGGAAACTGGTGAAAATGATTGGGTGGTTATAGTAGAAAAGCCTTTCCCTTTTTAGTTGAGTTCTAAGAACTGCAGCCCTTGTTTGCCTGAAGAGCATTTATTTGGGGAAAACCACAATGGCAATAAATTCCAATCTGAGTTTTGGTCTAAAGTGGGCTAGAATGCCACATCTCCTGCTAAAGGCGTCCACAGGGCCAGCTGCTCTGATCACCCCGGACTGCTTCTGGTTGAGGGACAGAAGCCAAAAACTATCAGCAATTTCGTTTGTTTGTTTGTTCTTTGAGGTTCAGATAATGATTTCCTGTGGTTCTTTGGGCCTGAAATCTATTTGAAGCTTTTGGTTTTTAGGAATCTGTGTAGCAAACAGTGATCTGCATTATTCTATCACAAAAGCTATCAATTGACAGTGGGGCTATAATGTGGGTCCTACCATATTTACTGATATATATTTGCTGGGTAGGTTAAGCATCAATCACACTTTAAAGCAATCTTTAGCTTTCAAGAGGGTAGGATGTCCATGGGATGGAAGTGGGATTTAAACTTCTAATGAAGATAGAAGGGAGTGGCAGAACCATTTAAACAAACTGGATAATAACATGAAGGTGAATTGAGGCCATTGCACGGGGTGAAATGGCGGCATTAAACCCTTTCAGTTCTTATCCTGAAAAATACAACTGACCTCTTGGTTGTCTATGTTAGAAGCTGGCATCCTGCTAATGCTGCTGTATTAATTTTCTGTAATGAATATAGAAGTCTTTTTTCCTAGCATAAAGAATCTTTCTTTTCAAACTCTTCCTTGCTTGGGGGAGAAGGGTATTTGTTTATGCTTGTGATGCCAGATTTTGCCATGCACACTACATAAGAAGTCCCACTGAAATCAATTAAAGAATATATGTCATAAGTGACCATTCAGTATGAATAAGGATGGCAAAATCTGGTCTTTAGATAAACCACAGGAGGAGAAAAGTCTGTCTTGATACTTTATTTCTATAAATCCTGAAGAAAATACAAGACAGATTGGTACAAACATGTTGCAGAAATGGTGGTGAGCAGGATTTCTTCTAAATAGCCTGATAGTTGGGCTGCACCCTTCAAGATTGATCTGGCGATGAATACAGAAATAAACTAATTAGCAGCATTTTCTGCAAGAGACTAATATCCTGCTGTATTAGCCCAAAGTACTGGGAACCAAAGAAAAAAGAGACAGATGAAAACATGGAAAATGAAAGCCTTTAAAGGAAAAAAACAAAAAACAAAACAAAACAAAAAAAAAAGGAAAAAGAAACATTTCTGCCTCTGAACAGATTCCAAATGGATGATTGACATAAAGGATCCTGGTATTGTCTCCCACCTTCTGTTAGGGCTGTCTTGTGGCTTGAACTGAGGAAATCTTAATTTTCTAGACTGGTGTAAAAGGAAAAGCATCTTGAATTCCCTGGCCTGATGCCCTGTTGAAGCATCAATTCATATGCCATTTCAGAATGGGCCTGGCTAACCAGTGCCTCTGTTTGAATCCTGAAAAGCTTTCAAGGATATGCAGTGGGGGAGCTGTCTGTTGAAACCCATAGCTGGTGTTCAGCTGAAGAGCTGGACCAACTGAAAATCATACCTGCCCTACTTACACCTATGAAGAGATCAGCAGGTTGGTGTGGAAGGATGCGATACTAAGACGGATTTCAGAATGGGCCTGGCTAACCAGTGCCTCTGTTTGAATCCTGAAAAGCTTTCAAGGATATGCAGTGGGGGAGCTGTCTGTTGAAACCCATAGCTGGTGTTCAGCTGAAGAGCTGGACCAACTGAAAATCATACCTGCCCTACTTACACCTATGAAGAGATCAGCAGGTTGGTGTGGAAGGATGCGATACTAAGACGGAATTTCTGGAGTGTACATCATTACGGCTAGTAACAGTGAAAGACTGATGAAGGGATGTGTTCACTTGTCAAGCAACAGCTAAAGCCAGAAAAATGTAACTAATTTATTTCTGATTTAAATGTCTTAAAATGAGATGTCTTAAAATTATTTATTATTAATGTCTTAAAATTATTATATTTACAAGAACAGTTTTAAGAATATTCAAATAAAACTAGAGCAAATAAAATATGCTACACTAGGAAGAGAAACAAAGGAGGAGGAGAAGGAGGAGGAGAAGAAGAGGGAACATAGAAGAAAAAACAAAGAAAAAAGAAGAAAAGAAAGAAGAACGAAGAGAGGACTTCAGTCATGGTCCTGAAAACAAACATGAAGGAAATTGTGTGATCTCTGGGGCATGTGCAGCCCTCATCCAACTCGTGGTGGCGATGAGCCATTCCAACAATGGTAGATGATGGTGGGACAAACACCTAAAGCCCCAAGAAATCCCAGGCAACCTCAGCCTTTATGTTTCGTAAAGTGAGACAGCAGAGGGGAGTGTGACACCCAGTGTCACCACAAAGTGGTTGCCAGTTATGTTATGGCTGTGTAAGGAACAGGATGGGGAAATGAATGAACTGCTTTGCTCTGCTGGGTTTCTGTCCCCTGGCAGGGGTACCTGCCCTTTGGTTGCGGTTGATACATGCAGAAGGGTCTATTGAGATGTAAAGAAGATGCTTTTTTTCTTTTTTTTTCTTTAAAATACAGACGGCTAAATGTAATGACCTGCTAGTAGTGCTCTGTTCTAATGACAATACTTTTCATGTTCAAAGGATCTTTCTTCCAAGAATTTTGAAGCATTTCAAATTAATCAAGGGCAACCTTAAATCTGTGCAGTATTCTGTGATGCTACTTATGCAGTCTTTTTCCTGATTTCCTCAGATTTTACAGATCAGGCCATGGCAGAGAACAATTCTGTAGCTACTTTCCTGTATATGCCACTTGAAAACTTCATGCTGCTCTCAGCGCCTGCTGCCACGCTGGCAGATGACCAGGGCAAGGAAGCTAGTGGTTCTGAATGGCACCCCCTTTACTTGGGGAAGTGGTGGGGGGGAGAGGGAGGAGGAGAGATAAATTTCCAATTTACTGAACTCGCAGATGTAGTCATTTCTTTGTAGTTTGTCAGCTTTTCTGAGATGTCTTTCTATAAATTCATAGGAAATAGACTGCAGCAATTTTTTGCATCATTGATAATGGTGCATAATTCATCCACAGTTTTAAACTCTACAACCTTGTCCCGAGTAGTTTTTCCATATCACTTTTCATAAGACAGATAAAAATTATCTCGAAGTCTCCTTTGTGTGATTTATTAACATTATTAGCATATTTTTTTTCCAGTTCAGTCACAATAGTCATAACTTCAAGCACATTCACTGCTGAATCTCTCATCACTGTATATTTATAATCCCTGTTAAGAGCTTGCCAGTCATGCAGTCTTATGTTTTTCCTCCTTCAGAAGACTTTCATTTTTCAGTTTATCAATAGCTCTGACAGTAGAAGTAATGGTGCTCTATTCCAGACTGTTTGCTTTTACATTACTGCTCCTTAATGTGTTATATGGTAGTTTCATCTTTCTATCTCCTCCACTCCTTTGCTTATGGCATCACTGTAAATGTGTGTTCTATAAGCTCCTGTTTTGTACAAGTCTGGGAAAAACATGAGCAATAAAATATTCTCTCCTCTTCAGGAGGACATGCAGGCAAGCTGTAGTGGTTAGTACAGAGGACAAAAAGATTTTAAATCCAAGTAGCTGGGTGAGAAGAATGGATACTTCATTATTCCATTAGGTAATTTGTGCGATAGTCACATTGCTTTATCATCCCACTCCTTTATAACTTCTATTAATAATCATGTTTATTTTCTATTAAATTGTTCCTGGAACAATTCCTGGAGCTATAAATTGTGCTGAAATACGTTGAGATTGTGTGCTTGCTTATGCAATTTTGCTAAAGCCAAATTAGGTGACAATGGCTAAAAGTGATGCTCAGGATTTAATTCCATTGAATACTTTCTCAAAACCATCAAAAAATAGCAATTAAATGGTTCTAGCAACTGATAAATGCTTTGTGAAGCTGCATATGTAGTCACCCCTATTACTGCTGGTTTCAAACAAAGGGCTATGACTGTCACTCTATGCTTCATTGACTTGTGTGAAAAAAAAATAAAACTTGTTATACAGCAAGGCCACTTGCATGGTCATTTCACTGCTGACATCTTGATACAAGCCCCTTAGGGGTCTAATGGAGATCAGTTTATCAGTACAGTAATAACCTCATTAAGTGCCAGGGAATTCATAAAGCATTAACAATATAATGTGTTTGGATTTTGGTCATTATGATGTTAGGAAGATGTTATTAATAATACTTTATGCCTGTTTATAGGAATTCTTTTGAGGAATTTGAGATGCTAAATGGCAGGTGGGTCAGTCATGCTCTCTTTAGTCAGTGAGCTTTTGGATAAAAAGGCAGGGGCTCTTTAATTCCACGCTCCTTTTACTGCAGACCTCCTGTGCAGCATGGGACTAGGCACCTGGGCCAGTGCAGTGGCACTGACACTGCCTCACCTCGCAAGTCTCTTCATACACACATGGAGCATTCCTCTGTCCAAAACACTATTAAGAACTTCAGCTTTAGTCCTTTAAAGATAACTGTTATAGACATCCATAGCTGAATAGTATTGTCCTATGATTCACGCATAGCTAAATTGCACTGTAGGAAAGGTGACTCATCCAAGTTTTCAGAGATAAGGTCTTCCATTTCCATAATTGTTTTAATTCCTAAAGCACTGTGACAGGTGAGCTGAGTCTAATGCCAGGTATCTTAGTTGTAAGTGTGAGGGGCAGCTGTGCGCTTGCATTCCCTCAGGAGATGTTCTAGCTGGTATCGCTATCTGTCTTTCGTTAACATCTGATGCCAGCTGGCACCTAGGGAAATGGTGATCAGTATCAGTTTCTTCAGCTCTTCAGAAAAATAGCATATTATTTTATGCGCACTAGCTCTTTTCACACTGTTCCTGGGTGACAGTAATTTCTACTTAAAAGGCACTGGAATATGTTGCTAATTCTGTGGAAGATACTTGTTGGAGATTAACAGTGTCATGTCATTTTACTAATGAAACTATAAGGCACACGAAAGGCATTTCCAATTCTCTTCTGTAGTATAACATTAGGAAATGTCAGAACCATGGGTACTGACATACTAAACTTTACCTGCACTCCTGATACCCAACCAGGCTTCGTGTTTTAAAGAACACAAATGCATATGATACTCAGAGGTTTAAAGTTAGACACCCAGGTACCCAGGAGCTACCCACATCATCAAAGATCCTTCTTAGGATAGAATGCAAATTCTACTTAATCTGCTTTTGGGGTCTGGGGGTTTTGGTTTTTTCCTTGTTTCTTCCCCCCCCCCCCTTTTTTTTTTTTTTTAATCCTACTGTGAGTGGAAGTAAGAATTGTCTTTGTCAGTAAGGAGGCCATAAGCAGTCTCGTTCTCACTGGTCCCCAGTGACATGGAAAGAGGCAATGAGCACAAATTGAAACACAGGAAATTCCATATGAACATAAGAACTGTTTTTCTTATGAGTTGGTTGAACACTGGAGCAGGTAACCCAGAGAGCCCAGTGTCTCCATCCTTTGAGATACGCAGAACCTGACTGAACATAGCCCAGGGCAACTTGCTTTAGCTGACTCTGCTCTGAGCAGGGGGTTGGAGTAGGTGATCTCCAGAGGTTCCTTCCCACCTCAACTATTCTCTGATTCCTCAGAGAACAAAATTTGGTGCAGATTATGTAATGTTGTGGAAATAAGGAAATATTAAATGTAGCTATGGGAGTACAGGACAGAAGATAGACTCCAAAAGGTAGAGCAAAGAGAATTTACACACTTATTATCACAGCTGATGTATATTAGCTCCCGAGGAGAATGTAGCGCTTACTATCACCTCTGAGAGGAAGGCCAGGATGTGAGCTAATACTCAAGTCAGCGCTTAATTAACCAAGGAAAAAATATCAATAGAGGTGCATGTGAATGTCGCAGATAATATGGAAATACAGTTTCTAATTTAATGCAGTAAAGTCTCTAGACATAGCAACCCCATATAAATGAGATCTAGGCCATTATTAAATAGGAAGGATGATAAAGCAGGGAAAGAAAGGCTAATCTAAAACAGCTTTCTGCAACTTTATCGGAGATGTACTGATAGGGATCATCAGTGTTTCTGAACAAACTACTTTCAGTTTCATAAATAATTGTTTTAAAGGGGTTAATTTGTCATTCAGACCTTTGGTTATAAGTCAGTGCTCCACTATAGTTCAAACAAATAAACAAATTGCCATTGTTTTTTAACCTGAAGCCATCGGATTGCTAATATTGTGTGGCTTGCAGAGTAGGAGCATCTTTTGCAGAGCTGCAGCGAGGCTTGCTGGCCAAACCCCGGCTAGAGAGCGGGCCTGGACTCTGCCTGCTATCTGCAGAGTCTGAAGCAAACCCATCCCTCGCCTTTTCACTGCAGATTCTGTGCTGCTCCATTCCTGAGAGGAGTGCTGAGAGTGGTGCTGGTATATGGATGTGGTTACATGCATTTACTTTGTATTACCAGAACTTCTGTAAGTAATGTCCCTGGAAGTAAAGAAAGGTGTGTTCTCTGCCATGGTGTTGGGAAACCCAATGTGGCAGACAGCTGACAATGGCAAGAGTACCTGCTAACTGTTGAATCATTCACACTGAGCTAAATCTTGATGTATGCAGTGCAGAGCTTTGTTGCCATGAACTGAAATAACTCCAATAAATTGTGTACTGCTGTTTCTTAGCAGGTCAGTAACAGCAGGTTCTTTCGAAGACAGATACGCTCCAGTGGCATGGATTTACACTGAATTTCTGGGATGTCAACATTGCAGTCTGAAATAAAATGGTTCTAAAGTAATATCCAAGGTGTTTTTCTTTTATCCTGCTGCCTAAATAATCTATCCTACTTTAGTTCTGTCCTTATTTTCCCACACTTGAGCTCTAAGATTTGCATAGTAGCCACAAGACTTCACAGCCTATCAAATGGGTTGCGTAGTCCATCATCAGTTTCAGTTCTTGCTATAACCCTCCTGCATTCACCCAATTTCATCCTTCACTGTGGCTTTGGGGGACTTTTATGACAACAAAACAGTAAATTTTGGATTTAATAAATCTCTCTGTAAACATGTGTTATGTTTACAAATGGTACTGGGAAGTCCTGGAAACTATACATCTTTCCCCATCAGACAAAGATTGTGTGGACAGTGATGATGGATATTCTCAACCTTTTGCACAGTGGTCCAGAGTCTTCCAAAAATAATGTTAATATCAACGGGGAGCCAAAGAGTTTCTATAGTTTGGGTGCTTTTCTATTATCAGTTATTATCTAACATTATGTAAATTAACAGTTCTACTTAAAAGTAAATCCACTGGTGGGAGTAATTATAACGGTCTAGAAAAAACCTGTAGACTGGAAGTTCCCCGAAGTACTGTTTCTCAGAAGCCTGTGTCAGAAACGGATCGCACAGGATGTGCTCTTTCCCCAAGCATCTGCTGCTGACCACTGCTGGGGGGAGGACATTGTGCTATGCGGATTCTTGCGTGGCCCAGGGTAGAAGTGATGTCCTCAAATCAGCTGCCTGCTGAGCATAACTTATTTTTTCAAGTGATCTAAATTAATTTGAGCCAGCAATTTAATTTTTAAATGCTCATTGTTCCATGTCTGTAACACATAGTTCTCTGGTTGTGTTAATGATGACTATATTCAGTAAAAAAGAGTAGCAAAAGGAAGTAGCATGGAGAGCAGAGGAAGCGTGGAAAAAACCCAGTATTTGTCAGCAAGAAAGCACCAATATTAGAAAAAAATGTGATTTTTCTAACCCACTAATAAGAAATACAATAACACAGAGAAGCTTTTGCTCTCTTTTGTGAAAAGGGAAGAAATATATAGATGGCTGAATCCATTCTGTTAGTAGAATATGTAAGCTTCACTGAGTACCTCTGTCTTTCACAGCATGTAATTGATTTTTAACTAATTCTACACCAAGAGAAACTAATCCTTGTGAGAAAAAAATCATTGGATCTAAATCAGTTCTATTTGAACAAGCAGGTCAACATCTGTGCAACCAAATACTGTCCCAGGGAAGCATATACTGTAATACTACTTGACAAGCACGTTAGTCTCCACAGAGTTTTGACTAAGGAGTCTGTGCACCGCCCCTGCTGAAATCATTACAGTTTTGTAGTGAGCTCAGCCAGGACAAAATCACACCTACTGGGAAAAGCATGAGCAGCAGCTTAAGGATGCCCAGACCTGGACATTGGGTTTTGTGCTGCAGTCTTCAAATCCCCTTTTCTCTGACTGCCCTTATCTGAAGATGTGACTAAGGTCCTCTTGGCCATGATGGGCTCTGTGCTGTTCGGTCAGTGGTCCCGTTTGCCCTCACTCTCCAGGCAGAGCACCACGAGCAGGCTTTCTGGTTCTCACGTTGTTTCCTGGACACCCACTCCTCTGATCTTAAGCACCACCAGCCTGCCTAATAAGGTGCCCTGCTGTGTGTTCCCTTTTTGTGCTTCATGCCAGCTACTGGGCAGGAATATCGCATCACTGCACAGTAATTTTTCCATTAATATAAGTGCAATTTCCTGGTGCTCCGTATCCCTTCATCTTGTGCTCCTATGCACAACAGCCTGTATCTGTGCTGTGCAGAAGGATGCATCCAGAATCCATTTTCTTTCTTATGCAATATGAAGGGTACTTGTGAAAGAGTAACTAGTGAAATGATGAGAATCCTCCAGGCTTTGAAGTCCAGGCTTTGCTGGTATGATTAGTTTAAATTACTCATTTGCCATATAGGGAAGTGGTATCAATGGGTTTGGGTTTCTTCACCCCCCTCTTCTGTTTTGAAATATGATATCTCCCAACAAGTGCTATTTGGAGCAAGCTCAAAGCTGCTGTTGTGTTTCTCAATAGGAACCCTCCAATATATGCGTAGAGAGGAAATTATCTGGCATTTCTGAGCTGTTCTTTTGGTTGCCCATGCACTACTTTACAATCAATGTGTTTGAGAAGGTGGTGGTGCATGTATAATACCGGCTTAGTTGGAATCTTTCCTCTCCAGAAGCCTAGAGCACTTCTCAAGATACATGTTTCTCACTCATAGACAATTGCAAAATGTTTACAAGAGCAGATGCGAGTTCTCTATGCACCCAGCTGGACCTTTACTGTAACAGTTATTCAGCTCCTCAGACCCACAATGAGGATTTATCTTGGTGTTTGTTGCCTCAGTCTCATCTCCTCCTCATTAAAATGAGCTCTCAGCCAACATAACCGAGACACATTTGCAGTCCAAACTTCCCTGGGGCTGGATATTAATATGGACTGTATGATGAGAAAACTCACTTATGCTGAAGACTGACTTGATTTACCAACATGCAAAACAATCAGTCATAGAACTCATAATAAACACTATTTTAGTCTCTCAAACTCTCGTTACTCAACTACTCTGTTTCTGCTTTCAGAGCAGGAACAGAGAGGACAGTAGGATCCAGAGACAGCTATAAACTGTAGAAGCATTGAGGGACCAGCATATTTCTGTCATCATTTAATGTTTGGATGAAGTGTTACTTTTTACGTGTTTGAATTTTCCTGTGGATAGTCATCTGCATACTGGCAGCCCAACATCCATATGGATTGAGTCCAAAAAGGCTTGCCAGAGCATCACTGTTGAAACCTCCTATGACTGTGCGCAGTGAGCATGGTCTGCTCTAGCTGAGCAGGGTTTAATTGCAATCACGGGATACTTTAAGTTAGGCTGGGCACTCGTCCTACCCCTTCTTACAGCCCAACAACTGCAAAAGCAACTGAGTGTGAGGAGGTAACAGCTGGGTCTATAGTTTGTGCTAAAAAAGAGCACAGACTTCACATACTTATGTTTAGAAAACCTTTGACAAAGGAGTGTTAAAATGATAAAGCTAAGTTCGCAAAAGTTGAGCTTTCCTATGTTTCCTGTACAGCTTTAATTCAGCTGTTTTACAAACTTGAATTTTGTTAATCTGTAATTATGGGATTCCACAGTATATTTTTTTGCTTGGGAACTTTGCTTCATTTAAAAACTAGCATAATGAAGTGTGCTCTGGAGGTAAATCAATAGCCTGTAGTGAATGAGCACCAAAGGCTTTCCTGTTGCAGAAGGTGAAGAGCACGTAGTCAGTGATACAAGGACCTGCAGAAGGAAAAATGATGTTGTTGCGATGGCTTTCTCTTGTTGCAACGAATAGCGGAGAAATGGATTTCATCTCCACGTGCACCAGAGAACTCTTGATACTGAGCATCCTACTTGCATCAAATGAAACTTCTGTTTTCTACTTGTGAGTTTGTCTTTCCTTTTTTTGTTTGTTTGTTTGTTTGTTTGTTTGTTTGTGGTACACAGCTAAGATCCCAGAGTTTTAAACTGGGTAACTGTTGAGCAATCACAGTTCCAGCTGAAGGCACTAGGATCTTAGTCTTGAATATATGAAGTACTGTATAATAGTCTGAAAACACAGGTTTTAAACAGCTTGTGTTAGGTACCTAAGTTTAGTTGGTACTTCTTACGCAGTTCATGTTCCATAAAAATGGCAAAAACCATAACCTTAACACCCCAGAAAGTTTATAAAAATGAATTCATTGATGCCTGAAGCATTCATACTGTTCTGATAAGCACCACAGAAAAGCCTATGAAGAAATGAATAATTCTGTTTTCAAAGCAGAATCTGAATAGCGTGAAATAAATAATGCCTGGTGAGAGTGAATAATGAAGGAAAAATAAACTATTGAAAGCTACACATTAGTTGAACATTGTTCATTCTGCACAATGAATGAGGTAAGGGTCTTATAGAAAAGCACATATGTGACTGTCATTTACAGGGCTATCGTGGTGCTGGTGCACGAAGCACATAAATTACTGTTTCACAGGCAACACCACCATTTTATGTGCTTGATTAGTAGCCTTTATAATGTAAGCATAGCATAGCTGTGTGCAATAAATAAGTTATTTGGTTTTTAACTCATTTGAAGTCCCTGTTTCAAGATCTGAAGGCTCTAAAGCCTTTTCAGTTAAATGGTTATTCTGTTCTTTCGGGGGGGG
>KL265782.1:399-16024 GCA_000699545.1 Podiceps cristatus | reverse complement strand
TGCATCTCGCCGGGGTGACCACCAGCCGCATCGCTGAACCCCAAACGGCTGGAACGACAGGGCAGGGACCTTCGTGACCTGAGCCCTCTGCTCTAGGTACTGAAAAAATTAAGGTGAAACATTGATTTCTCTCTGCAGAGAGAATAATTTATTGTTCAGCTTTCCTAATATGCATATTGATTTCATTAACTTGTATAATATCTAGAAACTGCTAGCACGACATAAGAAATAGATTATTGTTCTTCTTTTTATGGCTTGGACATAATAATTAGTTTTTATGACAAATACATAGAAAAATTAAAATGTACTTATGAGGGCTATTAAAACCAGTGATGAACTCCATTTGCCACTAATTGAGAATCTATATGACTTCTCAGCTTGCAATCATCGGATCCCCCGGCATCTGGGAAACCTTCCGCTTTACAAAAGATTCTGTTTTCCAGAAGTTTTCATAAATTTTAGCATGTGCACTTGCATGAAGATTTCTTGTAAGAAAAACCTAATTCCCTATTCTTCCTTCTCTTACTCTTCCCATTTCAGTCAGAAGGATGAAGCAACTTGTGACTGAGTAACCAGAGAAAACCATAACACTCAAATGTGGAAATGGGGGGGGGGGAAGGATAGTTAATGAAAGGGTTTTTTTAATGAAAAAAAAATCCCAGATTCAAATGTGGTTATGAAGAATAAATAATGCATTTGAACCATATGTGAATGAAAAGAGGGGGACGGCATTAACAGCTAGCAGGGTCTTCAACAGGCCGCTCGACCATCTGCAGAGCTCATCAATAACCGGCACCAAGCAACAAAAACCCAACAATATTGCCAAACTCAAACCAGTGTGACTGCTCTGAGGTGTATTAATTAGCAGAAACAGATGTAACATATTTCCAGGAGATTACCCTGGCTGATCTCCCGAGCAGCAGCTCGTGCCGCCAGCCCAGCGCGGCCGCTCGTCACCCAGCGAGGCGTCTGCGTGTTCTTGCGAAGCTTCGCCCCTCACTCCTGACCCCCAGCCCAGTGATAAACCCAAGACTGCTGCCGTCTGCTTTGGGAGAGGGCACCCTGAGCCCGGCGCTTCATATAGGAGGCAGAAGCAAGAACACTATTTCACTGTTTCAAAATACCCTTAATTTTGTCAAGATTTTAAAATTATTTATATCTACATAAATCCTCTCTCTCTCTGACAAACATGTACACCGTTTTCATCCTCAGACCTGTAAGCAATTTTGATCCCCTAAACACCTCTGAATGTCACATCTAAAATACCTCATTTTAAAATAAAAAAGAACCACAAACATCAGAAAAAAAAATCCTGCAAAATCAGTTTTGTAGTTGAACATATTGCACCGTAGTATCTATCATAAAAAAGATAACTGTGCTTTTTTTAGAGTTGTAAAATCATTTGTCAACACTGTAAAAAAAAAGATTGCTCCACTTTTATATACTTTTTTTCCCCCAGAATGCATTAGTGTTGCTACGCAAGAAATATTATTGTAACCTACTCTGCTCAGCCCTAATGAAACACGTCAAGGGGGCTGGGTCCAGGGCTGGGTCCCCTGGAAAAGAGAAGCACGGAGAGAGTGGAGTGAGGCCGGGCAAGGGCCACGA
The DNA here is from genome assembly GCA_000699545.1 of Podiceps cristatus. Taxonomy (NCBI): domain Eukaryota; kingdom Metazoa; phylum Chordata; class Aves; order Podicipediformes; family Podicipedidae; genus Podiceps; species Podiceps cristatus. Next base: position 14,416 of record KL265782.1, on the reverse strand, counting down.
AGGCCACGAGGGGCCTGGAGCATCTCTCCTCCGAGAGAGGCTGGGAAAGCTGGGGCTGCTCAGCCTGGAGAGGAGAGAGCCGGGGGATCTCACGGTTAAGACCGTCACGGGAGCCTTACTGAGGTCCAGCTGATACTCTCATGAAGCAAGAGGAGATGAGCAAGAGTAAATCAACAGCAAAGGCTTACATTTCTATGCACTTTGTTGAGTTGGAAACAAATATTAACTTGCTGCATTTAAAAGAATCTGGGTTTCAGAGAAGAAACCTTTCATGGGTGAAGTCCCATCCCAAATTCTCAGCTTGAGGCACGGGCAAATAAGGTTTTCCTTTGGGAAGGAGATTCCTTAAAGGGCAGGATAAGTGGAAGCTGCAAGTTACAGAAAACCAAAAGTTCAGAATTTTTCAAGCCACGTTCATCTATGGCACCAGTTGATTGCCCACGCGCCCAGCAACATTTTACTGCTTCTAAACATCGATGCCTACGAACTGTATTGCTGTCTTGACCCATGGTATCTCACCTCCCTATGACTGCTGGAAAGAGTTAATGGAAGGAAGAGAAAGAGTTTGCATTCTCTGGAGCGTTTCAGTCATGTTTTAAGTGGAACTCCGAGGGCAGCTCACAGATTATTCACCCTGGCGCAACGCGTGACCCGAGATCACGGGACGGTCTCTCAAGGCGCAGCGCTGGCTCACGGCCTGCAGCAGCTCAGCGCGGCCCAGCAGAAACAACGCGAGAAGTCCAAGCACCTCCCTCCTTACCTGCACCCGCCACGGTCAATTTAACTGGTTTTTGCCCAGCTGAAACCCCCTCGTTGTAATCAAATATTGCACAAAGATAACCCACAGATTTTTTCATGTTTAACAAAATAGAATAATTACATGAGCTCAGTATTTATTGAGTTGTAAAATACCCCAAAAGCATATATGATTTTTAGGGTATAGTTAATACAGTTTTTAAATCAGTAGAGTAAATAATATAAAGAAGCAGACAACAGCCTGTGCTAGTGTGGCACAAATCTTCATTTACGTGGCAATCAGTCACCAACTGGGAAAACTAAGATTATTTTTTTTTTTTTTCTTTTTTTTTGCATTTACATGATTAGTTCCTTAGCAGTAGTTTGATTGAAGAGCATTGCCTAAAGGTCCCCACCTCTTGCTTATTAAACACACTCCGTCTTGTATGCAGAAGCACTGGCAGACTGGTTCTGATAAAATAAATTATGGGTGGGCTGCGAAGAAAAATGGTTATATCTTGATTCATCATTTATTTCCAATTCATGTCAATGCTAAAGCATGAGGAAAACCTCATAAAAGGAGTATGTTTGTAAGTTTTTGATTAATCTCTCTTCCTCTTACCTATTGTTAGCAGTATGACCATAATTTGTATAAACTAATGTAATATCCTTTATGTTTCAACTAGAAATTTATTATCACATATTATCTGTTAAAAGTGATCAATTTATTTTAGACCAACTGGAATATCAGTCTTAAGTTATAGAAAAAAGACCCACACTGCCACAGGAGTATGCTAATGCAGAATTGGGAGGAAAAATCAAATACAAAATGTGTAAGCATGTGTTCTATTGGTGTTATCAGTCGTACCTCTGTCGGCAGTACCCTGGAGTCACAGGGGCAGGAAGGTTTCCCGGAAGCGGATGCTGGCTGGTTAACGTCTGACACAGCTGGATTCACATCTACAGAAATTTCCTAAACCATCCATTTCAGCACAGAAATACTGGCCTACACCTGCTCTAGTCATGGCAGTGTCACTTCTCAAGCGTCATGGTCTGTTTTAACCTCAGTAAAGTTTACGAAGGCCTGAGAGACTTGGAAAGGCGTCAGCAGTGGCAGATGTGTCACCTCCATGGGTGCCGTCCCTCCTGCTGCCTCGTTACCTGCTGAGCTGCTAATGATGGCCGTGTGCATCGGCAGTCCTCGGACTCCGGGAGGGTCACATTAAAATAGTTTCTTTATCTTCAGCATCAATATCTCAGATAAATAAATCTATTCAGGTTCATCAAAACCGACTTCCGATGAGCCATGCCTTGAATATGGGAATGGAGCAAAAAGGGAATTCATACTTGAGAGAGGTTCGTGGAAGTTTTTGCTATTGATTCATTGAAGTGAGGAGTTTCATCTGCTTCACTAAACAGAAATTACACTGTGGCTTTCGGCTACGTGCTCGCCTCGCGTTGCTTCTTCAAAGTTCAGATTCTCACCCGGGTTTTGTGAGCAACGGCCCAAGCAAAGGCGGAGCTGGAGGTGAGCAGAGGCAGGCGGTGGGGAGGGCGGCTCCCATCCTAATTGGCTTGACTTCACATGCCAAGAAAAAATTCGTAACGTGTGCCTTGGGATGAATTTATAAATTCAGACAGTATCACTGCATAAAACTTCAAGTAATGGACGCCATTACAAAAGGGCTGAATGTATTGCCAAAATTATTCAGGGTAAAAGAAAATCTTACCAACTACGTACCCATTGTACCACTGTGATTGATTTTCCCTTAGAATATCCAAAATTTTAACTAAGATCTATGTAAATTGACTATTTTTTTCATAAATATTTTAATAAAATTTAGAAAGTCTAACAGAAATTAAGCTAAAATACAAGTGGATTCTTTCCACTATTAAAACCTAACAGTGATTTTTGGGGACGTTTTACACTGTTATGTTAATATCGCAGATGCTTATGTTCCACCCATGTTCTTCAAAGACCAGAATTAAGACAGCTCAGCACAGTCACGTATATATCATGCGTGAGAGAGGTTGGCCCCAAACTGGAAAGAAACCACCACTTCTCCGAGGAGGGATGGAGACGTGACTCCAAGCGTGGTGCTTCTGGGACAAGCACGTTGGCCTAAACCCCAGAGCTGCCGCAGGAGGGGAGGCAGGCGACAGCCCCGAAGTCACCCCCTGCAAGCAGAGCCTGCTCTGCGAGGCGGGATGGATGTACTCTGAACGAAGGCTGAGCGGCAAAATTTGTTATGATGCTGAAAGTTCTTTGAAAGACGAACATGACAGCTTTCTTTTTTCCAAGCAAATCGAAGGATCTTCATCTCTTACCACAGTTATTTTGTCATGCAACCACTTTTCCATCAATGAAGAAGCCGACTCTCTGCAGATAATCATTCTTCAATCTCTGATGCCATAGATTTTCCCTATTTTCTGTGACTCATATTGTTCACTCGGTAAATGCAGAGAGAAGGGAAAGGACGAGCACTTGTTCTCTCTGCAGCCCTTTCATCAGTCTCCTACATTTTTTCATTACTGTACTCAATTTATCACTGAGAAAATACAGAAATAGAAAAGCTATATTCTTTGCCTCAAGATGGATTTGTTATCAGCAGTTTGATACTTTGTAAAGCAGAAGAAATGTAGAAAATAAAATTGCCGTTTCTGTTAATTGATTTGCAAAAATCTAGTTTTAAATCAGAAAAACCTTACTGAACCAAAATCTAGCAATATTTTATTTTACTTTCAAAGCTTTCCATCTTTTTTTTCTCTAAAGTGGAAAGCCATTCCCAGGTGCATGGACATCGCCAGATCGCTGGGTCCCCAAACAGCACCTTCCTGGGGCTCTGGGGAGACCTTATTGTGGGTTTTCAATACTTAAAGGGGGCCTATAGGAAAGATGGGGAAAATCTTTTAGCAGGGCCTGCTGTGACAGGACAAGGGGCGATGGTTTTAAACTGAAACAGGGGAGATACAGCCCAGACGTAAGGAAGAAATTTTTCACAATGCGGGTGGTGAAGCCCTGGCAGAGGCTGCCCAGAGAGGTGGTGGAGGCCCCGTCCCTGGACACATCCCAGGTCAGGTTGAACAGGCTCTGAGCGACCTGATGCAGCTGAAGACGTCCCTGCTCATGGCAGGGGGTTGGGCCAGATGGGCTTTGGAGGTCCCTTCCCACCCAAACCGTTCTGTGACTGAGATTCTATGACCCACTCCCCCTTTGGCAGGTCTTTGGTTTCCAGCCAAGGGAACAATTAGGATGAGCAACCCCATCCTAATCTCGCTGGCTAAATAAACACCCCCCTTCCACCCTGAGGGAGAAGCCCTGTTTAGGCGGGGGCGGTGGGCACGGGGTGCCGCTCCAGCCGGCCAGCGAGACCGTGGCTGCAGCTCTGCCTCATTCAGCCCCTTCCGCGGGCTGGTGAAATGGCCGCGCAGTCGCACAAGCCTGTGTAAGGGACGTCAGCTTCGGCTGAATAGATTTTCCTGTAACTCCAGCACATTTGGTTTTTTAACCACAATTTCATCTGTACTTAGCAAACTAGGCGTGATTAGATACTTTTTCATTGGTTATCTAATTATTATTCTTAACATTTTTAAGCACAACTGAAATTGGTTAAAATGAAAAAAAAAAGGCACTTGATTTACAAAAGAAATCTTACTAATTCCTGTTACTAATAGCACTGTAATGGGATGGAGCAGTGTTATGTCTTTCTGGGTTGAAAAACTGAAATAGAAGGAAATGAGAAAAACATCTTTTTGCAAGCCATAAAGTCCTTGAAGCAATCCCGTCCCATAAACCAGCCTATGCGAGTGCCTTGTGCAGATGCAAGTTGGACGCTTTTTAGCTTCCGAGAGAATCCCTCACGCCAAATAAGGATTGTCAGAGTACAGCTAGGAAAAAGTGATTTTACTTGGATATTCTTTCTGCACAAATGGGGATGAGGTTTGTGTCCGTGGGATTATGCCTTTATGGTCTTTTCTTCTTAAGGAGAAGGGGAACGGTCACGGTGAAGCCTCCCCTGGGCTCACAGGAGATGCAGAGCAGGACTCCCACCTTCCATCTTTCTCACACTGTTTTTGCCACTGCCTGGAAAAGCTTTCAGACATACCACAAACTACTTTCAGTAAACAACGCTCTTTAATCAAACTGCTCCTAAGGATTTAATCATGTAAATGTAAAAAAAAAAAGAAAAAAGAAAAAAAAGCAAAAGCATAACCTACTGCCTAAAACTAAAGTTTTCCCAGCTGGTGACTGATTGCTGTCAAAGTAAAAGGTCTGAGCCACAGACGATATTCTATTTTAGTTGCATTGCTTAAGCTAATTTAGCACACACTGGAAGGAAAGTAGTCTGAAAAATCAGGGATTATTTCTGGGTATCTTACAGACCACTAAATGTGTGATTTATTTAATTATCTCCTAGGCAAATCATGTCAAATTTACTTTTCATTTTGAATCTAAGAGGGATTCTTCTCTGCTTCAGACCCTCCCTCACATTCCAACACCCCCAACCCTCTGTCCGGCGCTGGAGACCTGTGTCAAGCCTGTGCAACTGCTTCTGTGTAAAAGCTGAATATAACCTCAGGGGGGACTCCGGGAAGCATTATCTCACATAATCGGTGCAAAAGTCTTATATGCAGTAGCGGTGATATTGTTTGATTAATGAAGTTATTTCGATTTACTAAAAATGTAAATAAAGTTGATACATAAAGGCCATTCTTGATGATCCTTTCCAATTTAGTGAATTCAAACATTTGCTATATCCACACCTGGAACAGAATGTGATTTTAATGGTATATTGCTACAGAAAACAGGTACCCTGAAAAAAAAAGACTGACTGCAAATATGAAAAATGTTAAAGGTCAAAATAATACAACTTTCAAACTGGTTAACATTATTTTCCCTCCCCATATTAACTTTATATGCCATCATTTCAGGGGTATGATCACTAAGAAAAGACAAGAAAACAATTGCGTAGGCAGGGTCAGAAAGGAACAGCTGTGTGGAACAGGACAGACATTTGTCAGTTAAAACAGTCTGAAGAAATTTGCATAGAACACTTCAAAAACCTCACGGTCCATGAAGACCTCTCTCTGTGATTACGCAGACTTAGACTGGAAGAGGACAACAATATAGAAGCAAAAATGTATAAACAGATGCACATGGCGATCTTTTCCACCCGTGAAGCACCGTTAGACACCTACACCTTCCGAGACTTGAGAAGGCTGCGGGGGGACCTCATGGCAGCCTTCCAGTACCTGAAGGGAGCGTACAAACAGGAGGGGAACCAGCTTTTTAAAAGGGTAGATAGTGACAGGACAAGGGGGAATGGATTGAAGCTACAGGAGGGAAGGTTTAAATTAGATATTAGGGGGAAGTTTTTTACAGAGAGAGTGGTGAGGGGCTGGAACAGGCTGCCCAGAGCGGGGGTGGGGGCCCCATGCCTGGAGGTGTTCAAGGCCAGGTTGGACGGGGCCCTGGGCAACCTCGTGTAGGTCCAGGCCTGGAGGTTGGTGTCCCTGCCTGTGGCAGGGGGGTTGGAGCTCTGTGATCCTTGGGGTCCCTCCACCCCAGACCTTTCTATGATTCTATGATACTTCCCAGCCCGACGCCCGCTGGGCAGGTCTCGGGTCTAACGTAGGAGGGCTTTATCTGAGCCAGCCCCATGCCAACCGACTCCGGTCCTTTCCCTGGAATGAAAGGGCAAGGCACGATGCCTTAACACGTTACCTACGAGCGGCCTGTTTCCTAGTCATTATAGTCTGCCAAAAATATTCTTTCTTCCTACGCCATTAGATATAAGCTACACTGTCCTTGTTTCTCCAGAAGGTGTCAATAAGTTGCCAGTATTATATGAGGACATACACATATTATTCCCTTAAACCCCAACTATTCCTCTTTCTTTTCAGACTATAAAATAAATACTTCAAGGTTCAATTTAAAAACAACGGAGAGAAAATCACAGTTTGGTCAAGGCAGAAAAGCAGTGTAATGCAACAGTTCAGAGTAAACTTTTATTTCCCATTCCATATTAGCGTAGATAAAACAACAGCTGTGTTCAGTTTTAGCAAAGTAAAGAGCCTGATTATTTGGGGTGTGCAGGTTGTGGACTGCTGATGTGCACATTTATATATGTATGTATAAATAGAGGATACAGAGAAGCAAGAAACAGGTAAAATGCTGAAATTTGGTTTGTGTAGATTTTAAAGATGAATTAAAACATAAGCAGGCACAGAGCTTTCCACTGAGGTATTTTTTGTGCAACATACTAAGAAATAAAATTTCGGACTAAAAAATTAAACATCATCAGTAACCATAGAATCACAGAGTCGTTTGGGTTGGAAAAGACCTTTCAGACCCTCGAGTCCAACCGCTGACCCAGCACTGCCAAGGCCACCACGAACCCACGTCCCCAAGCGCCGCATCTCCACGGCTTTTCCATCCCCCCCGGGACGGTGACTCAAAATCTGCCCTTTTCCTGCAGTATTTATGTTGTTGTCCATGTTTAATACACAGCCCACTCTCAGTCTCTGGAAGCTCTGCTGCCTATGCAGTTTTCACTCATTTGTGTATTTGATTTCTCCCTCAGACTGCTGCCTTGCACTGTCCGTATTGAATTTCATCTTATTGATTCCAGACCATTTCTGAAATTCATCATTTTGAATTTGAAGCCTGTTGTCCAACGTACTTGCACTTTGATGTCACCTGCAAATTATAGAGATGTATTCTCTAGTACATCACCTAATTCATCTATTGAAATCCGTATTAAATCCTTCTGGAATCACGGCAGACCCATTCAATATGTCCTTCCCGCTAGACAGTGAATTATCGACAATCATTCCTCCGGTATTATTTTTAACAAGCTGTGTGCTCACCTTACAGCAATTTGATCTGGACTGTCTTTCCTTAATTTTTGGAAGAGAAAGCCAGGACTGACTGTGCGAACACCACTCTGACGTCAAGATGCATTCCATCTGCTGCCCGACCTTTCCTGGGAGGCGAGCTACCTCCTCAGAGAAGGAAAGGACACTGGTCTTTCATAATGCCGGCTTTCAAAATTAATGTTGCTCCTTCATCGTCTGTTTGCATTTGATTGTTTTTTTAAATGTGCTAATTCCAGACTTTTTCAGGTTAAAAGTTAAGCTCTTTTTTTTTTTTTTTTTTTTTAAAATACATATTTTCTGGGGTCTTCTGCTGATTGATTTTTAAAACTAAACACTAGGTTTCATCTCCCCCCTCCCCGCCCAGTTTTCCCAAACAATTTGTCAGGGTTCAGAGACCTCTTTCAGAAGTTCGAGGATGCACAGTACCAGTTTGTGATTATACCAGCCTGCGTGAGGCATTTCAGCATTTCAGTTGACCTTTCCCTATTTTGGCTGCCCTCCTGATGAGTAAAGCTCCCCAGCTCCCTGATGGAGGTGGGTCAGAGGGAGGTCTGGCCCCTGCACCCAGGGACCGGCCGGGAAATGTCTGCTTTCCCTGGGGCTCCACTCTCCACGGATGGAGGAGGACTTCGATGGATGGCAGAAGGAGGATCAGAGGAAGGCTGGGGGAACCCCCAGGAGCCCCGTGCCCCCTCCAGGCATCGTGCTCGACTCACACGCATTTCGTCCCGCAGCTCTGGACAGGTTTGATCACAAGCACCGTCCTGACGCATTCGCATGTCTCTGTGTGCCGAGGGATGCCTCTCGCTACCCGACCACATCCTATTCTTACTCAGGAAAATGGTTCTCTACTGATGCCGATTGCGAATATATACCGAGCAAGTTTCAAATGAATTGACTCAATGCAAATGAATAAGGCTTGTTCCCTGAATTAAGTCGGTAGGTATTTATTCAGTATTTATTTTTGTTCTCACTACGTAGCCTAGAAATTAGTGATGATTATCTAACATTTAAACTTGGAATTGCTTTCCACATTATTAATTTCTCCTCTCAAGTTTCTGCAGAACTGCCCCCATCACACGTAAATTTGTTGCGAGCAGTATGATTTAATCTTCATGACGTTCCAATGACACAGGAAGCATTAGTATTAATGGGGATTAATGGGATTATTAATATTCACATTTTACAGACAGTTAACACTGAATTAAAACCAAACTGTTACCTGCCCAACAGTTTTGGATACCTGAGGGGAGACAGCGCACGCAGCATCTTCTGGCAGGATGTCAGTGCCAAGGTGCTGCGGGAGAGGCGGCGGAGGACCGGCAGAGGTGTGCTGCTGGCTGCTGGCTGTTACCGTGGGGCTCGAGACTATTGTGACATTTACGCACAAAAAGGGGAAAAAACAAAAAGTTTGCTCCAGGTTCCTAACTTTGCAACTTTAATATTATTTTGGTGGGGCTTTTGAAAACAGTATCAACAACATTTGACCTTATCGCTAGAACTATTGCAACTCCAAAGGATCTCAAAGGCTTCAGCCAACAAAACCAGCTTTTGTTCAACCTAAACAGGAGGAGACGAGGTTTTATTTCTGAAGGGGTTGCAGAACTGCTCTATATGACATTAGTGGTTCCCAGGTATTCATGTACTGAGCCTCTTGCCCTTTGCCGCGTTACCTATAAACTAAAAGATTTCTTGTGAGAAAAATGCAGCGAGTTCTTCTGCTTTACCAACATGCTCAGCCCAGCATAACCTTGAGATGATGACGGGATTGCCCTGTGCCTTTTCATTAACACAAGCAGCACTTTCAATAGAGCATTGTACTAATAATGGAATTTATGACGTTTTAAAGTCCTACAGTATTGCCTCAAGTGTAATCACTGCGCCAGCAAGTGTTTGAGTATCAAATGAATGCCAGTTCCCTGTTAGGGTATTTGATTTGACGAAGAAAGGTGAAAATTTTACCGTAATTTCAGCTATAGAATCACAGCAATAGATCCAATTTCTGTTTTCACTGTCACGGTGACATATACGCTATGTTACAGTACACAGTTACCACCCTGAAGATCTCTGCTTACAGAAATCGATAAAAATTAAAAATGTAAAAGGATTCTATGCACTTGTCCTTATAAATTACACTGATTATTAAAGACTCCAATAACAACAAATAAATCAAATCTGTCCTGCTATATAAAGGTATCACAAGGACCACAACCATTCAAATCAGGAACCTTACTCCAGTTAGTATCGACTTCCAGAGCTGAGTATTCAAAATCTTGTTTAATTAGGATTTCAACATCCAGCTAATGACTTTCCTTTGATAATACAGAGCACCCCTTTCCATCCTAGATTACAATTACAGCAGTAGCTTCTCCATGCTGGGTAACTATGTGACAGAGCAGATTCATAAATAAATAACCATTTCTCAGTGTGAACAAGCATCTGGATTAATTTATAGTACTTCAAAGTTAAAAAAGTCTAAGCATATTCTGTTGGTGTAGCCAATGATGAAGGCAACGTGGATTTCCCTTTGGGAGAAAGCACAGTGGCAGAACGGCAGAAGCATCACTAGAAATGGTTAAACTCCTTAGATGTCCCTTGCCACCTTCTTTGGCCGGTATTTCCTTCGGGAGCTCGGTGTGAGTAGGAGAGAGATGCAGGAAAATCCCCGAGGCCCTTTGGGGCGCCCAGACGGACCCAGCCGGCCACACCGATCTGCTGCCTCCCACACCGGCCTGGAAATAACCCTGGCTCAGGGCTTAGTACAGATTTGAGAACTGGGAAAACATTTTTTGGGGAGTTGGGTTTTTCTTTTTTTCAAGCTAGATAAACAACACAGAGTGGGCAAACTTCTTGTTTCTCCAACCCATCATGTGCCTGTTCCTATGAAACTAAAAATTAGGAGTGGAGATGCTAGTGCCTGAGAAAGGCTTGCACAGTTAGGGCATTTCAGAGCTGGGAGGTTGCTATCATAATTTTCAATTTTAATCAACAACAATCCATAGTGAGACTTTTCCACCTGTTAAAAGGTACCTTTATAATGTGAAACCCTCACAAGACCACACGATCACCAATGAATATTTCTGTCAGGGTGAAATAGGCATTTGCAATGTGGGGGTTGGGGTTTTTCATTGTTTTTATTCTTTCCACTGCATAGCAACAGAGGTTATTAAAAGCATCCTGTGAAATAGTAGTTTTGGGACTCCATGTTAATGAATTTCTCCATGCTGGAAATACTAAAGACTGACAGAGTTAAAAGCACTTCATCAGTTGAGATCTTTTTATCCATACAACTGCAGTTCAGGAGCAGATATGATTATACCATAAAATTGTGAAGTAGGGAACTTTTTTTTTGTGACCAAATTAGTTTTTAAAATTCATTTAGGAAAGAGTATGGGATCATGGTTAAAGCAAAACATAATATGGTAACCACAGTTCTGAGCTCCTTGGCTCCTTGCCCTGGCACACAGGGTCTGGGCTAAACAGGGCACGTGAATCAGTTGACCTCACTAGGACTCTGCACATCTTCCTGTGAGGGCCCAGGAATAAATCAATATTTGATTTTCAAGTGTACGATGAGGTGTTCAAGTTCTGATACTGCTGCCTGTAGTGGCCAGTCATAAATGCAGTATGCCAGGCTGAGAACCAGCGCTGTGACGAGGAAGGTGCTGGGCTCACACCTGACACCGAGGAGGAGCCACATGTGCAGAGGCTCAAAGAGGAGATAAATGGATTGCTCTTCTAGCCACAGAAGCCTAAGGGATTACCAGTGGTGTTTCCAAATTGGAACACAGCAAAACGACAGAAGTCTCTAGCTATGGCCAGAGAAAACTTCTTCGGATGAGTAGATATTGTTGGGTTACTGATGGGATCCGGGCTAAGGATACAGGATCGGACACCAGTATGTGCCAGTGGGATGGTCCAGGGAAAGCTCAGTTCAGTTATATGAAGAGTGAGATATAAAGTAGTAGTGAAGGGATTCGGTGTCTAACATCAGCGACAAAGAGTGGAAAGACAGGAAAGGTGACTTTAAAGGGACTAGAGCTGATTATAGTAAAAAAAACATTTTGAGGAAATACATCGACTAATACCTAATGCAGAGAAAGGCAAATAGTTTTACTATTTACCTTTTCTCATGTTACTATCGCATTATTAAAAAAAAATAAATCCCCCCAAATAATAAAGCCAATCAAAATGAGTTTATGAAGAAGTTAAAAACATGCATCACATAAATAATCATTTCCACATGATCTGAAAAGGGTTTACTGAAAGGGTTGTTAGACATTGGAACAGGCTGCCCAGGGAGGTGGTGGAGTCACCATCCCTGGAGGTCTTTTAAAAGACGTTTAGATGTAGAGCTTAGGGATATGGTTTAGTGGGGACTGTTAGCGTTAGGTTAGAGGTTGGACTCGATGATCTTGAGGTCTCTTCCAACCTAGAAATCCTGTGATCCTGTGATCCTGTGATCTCATGGATGCCAGGAATACATACTGGATATTGTTTTCCATCATACTGGACCACAAAAGAAGAGGGAAGCCCTTGAATTTCAAACCAAGCAGCACCTGACCTGCTTTAAGAAAGAAACTTCATCATTTTCCGCGTGGTTAAGTTGCTTCCCACATCAGTTCATACGGCTTTCCCATCTATCGCCACGGGAAGGGAGATAGCTTCCGCTCGCATTATGCCTTTTTAATGTAAAATGCAAATTCTGCTTGCTGAGCTGTCGCTGGGGTGTGACGCTCCTTCCGAGAGCCCCAGCGCCTGGGAAAGAAAATCTTGCCTTTTGCGATGAGGGAGGAATATCTCCATACAGAAAGTTAGCAGTTAGCTGCTTGTTTACATAAATTAATGGAAACTTTGAATGAGAAATCACTTCTTGTTCTTAACAGGCTCTGTGTATCTATTCTAAGTAGAGTTATGAAGGAAATAATTCACTGTAGCTCATGCACTATGACTGGAATGGGATTTAAAGAAGTCTGGAAAATTAAGCAATAAAACACGACAGGCAGCGTGTTTCCGGAGGTTGCTCCGAGAGCTTTCAAACACGGGCGGAGCGCAGCAATCTGCTGGGCACACACTAACCCTCAGTCGCTATTAGAAATGGAAATTAAAAAGGAAAAGTCAGATGAGAGGAACGGAACAGATATGTTTCGGAGAGATGATCAGAAATGGGGCAACTCCTCTGACAAACAGGCCAAACCACGGCTGCAAAGAATAAACCAGAGTCCTTTCAAATCTACGCCTGTGGAAACATCTTTGAAAAATTATCACAGAAATTCTATAATAAAAGTAAATATTTTTGCATCTGCATGCTGGCAGCAGACTTATATGTATAAACATCCCTGCTGTACGCCATTATACTCATAAAATGGGTGCAGGCCTGGGTGAATGCAGAGACCCCAAACCAGTGGTTGCATGTGCACCTACTCATTCTGGGCTCTCAGACTCAACGTGCTTTCAAACACCTCAGACGTAGTCAAGGAACCCTGCTGAAAATTTAACCACAATGTTATATTGGGTGCATTTTACTGTTTTAATTTCACTTTTCTGTACATTTTTATTTAAAATATGCACTGCCAGAACACAAAACAGACTGAGAATTTATACTCTGGTCACACTTTATCTTACTTGAACCCTACCTGAACATTACATTATAGATCTGGAAACTCATAGGTACATCTGGAGGAATAATAGATTTTTTTTTTTTTTTTTAATGAGCAGCTGAATACCTAAGTTTGAAAAAAACCATTCAGTTCACACAAAACTGAGAAAGGAAAGTTTTCATTTCAAGGACTGAAATGAAAACCAATAAAATTTCCTTGGGGGAATATGAATGTTTTGTTCAACCAAACCCAAACCTCTCGTTTCTTCTCCACGTTACAAAATCCCGTCTAGCTAAAAAAAAAAAAAAAAAAAAAAAAGCAAGCTGTTTAGAAAAGGACAGCTGAAAAGCTGAAGGCACAAGTCACTGCTTTCTGAAGAGTTATTTTAATTATCTGCTCATGTGTACCGTTTAGGGGTCTGTTGTCCCTGGTGTACCCCTTGGGCCCCATCATGTGATAAGTAAATTATGGCTAAGATCCTGTTCAGATGATGGTGTTTAAATCTTGACACTGACTGTAATGGGATTAGGATTTCAGAAAGTGCTTTAAAACTGCATTATTCTTGACAAAAAGGACTGAATGTCTATGGGTGAGACCTTCCTGGCTTCATCGTATTTGTATGAACCCCAAACTTGGTTGTCCTCTTTCCATCTCCCTAGTTTGGGCTAAAGGGTACACCCGTACACCTGTATTTTTTTGGCCAACACTATTAAAATACTCCCTGTAGTGTAGCAGAGACAGAAATCTAATCTTTTAAAATCATTTCATCTACAGAGCTGGTTTTGGTAGGAAATTAAATACAA
>KL265781.1:436-22299 GCA_000699545.1 Podiceps cristatus | reverse complement strand
CAGAGCTGGGGGAGTCGGGGTGCAGGGGGTGAGACAGGGATGTCAGGCCCCGTGGGCGTGCAGCCGCGGCCGTGCAGCGTTAGTTACCGCAAACAAGACTGAATTTTTCTCGGTTTACGTTAATTTTCCTATTTAATAACTTTAGTTCTCCATCTTTGTTGTGTGGTAGATCACTTCTCTTTTCGCGTTTGTGGATTTTATTTGTGGAAATGTTGCCAGCTGTTTATTTTTACTACGTGAAGTGCTGTTTGTAAAAATCATTATTACAGTTTGCCGCTGGTTTTCTCTCGTTAAAGGCTCGCTAGCGCCAGGAACTGGAGTCCTCCTAAAGGTTCAGTGCTGAAATTGCTTTGTCTTCTTAGACCGGGAATTAATAGAAACCTCAGCTGATTTATTATAAGAAACTGACCATATGTAAAATTAGCTGATATTTTGACTGTCATAAGCAGCAATCGTCTTTCTCAGTGCCTGAATTCTACAAGCCAGTGGAGGAAATAGGGAAATCTGGGATGGTATTGGCTCTACAAAAAGTAAACTTAAGTATAGTCAGGCTATATCTTTTTGCTTAGATCTTATACTGCTATTTTGCAATTAAAAATAATTATTAGTACTGGTCTTATGTTTCAAAGAGTTCAGCAAGAGTGTAATAGTTACAGTTTGGCTTCAATTATTCAAAAGAGCTCAAAAGTTCTGGAGAGACTGACTTATAATAACGGAGAGACTTAGGGGCTTTTTTTTATCAGTCTAAAAGTATCTTCTGAACGTATTCAGAAGTACCAACAGTTGCTTGTAAATATATTTTAAAATACAGATGAGAATTACAATTAGGTATATATTTTTACAACAGCTAACTTATTTCAATTGGCAGCATTTACTTTCTGTAGATACAAGTACTGAAACATAATTAATACAAAACGGTGAAAATACATAGAAGTACGAGGGTGTGGTTACCATGGTCACATAAACATGAAGGTTAAACAAAGATATGTTAATAGTCTGATTTGAGTCAGTGTAAAATACCATTTGGGATTAGAATCTGCCAGGTGACAATGTTAGCTCTATAAATGACAATGAGATAAGATCCCTGTTCATAGCTGCAACAAGAAATCGATTTCTGGGCTTTCAGAGAGTTTGAAGAGTGGCTGTGTTTTTTTGCAGATCCACCACCTGTACAGCTGATTGTCCAGTTCTTGGAACAAGCTTCAAAACCATCAGTGAATGAACAGAATCAAGTCCAGCCACCACCTGATAACAAAAGAAACCGCATTTTAAAACTTCTTGCTCTTAAAGTTGCTGCTCATCTGAAGTGGGATTTGGATGTATTAGAGAAAAGGTATAGTCTGTACATCTTCATGCTGAAATTACTAAATTGAATTGGCTTTGAGATGTTTATTTTAACAATGGAAATCTCTCTTACTCCATTTTCTGACAATGTCTTTCTTAGATTAAGAAGAGTCTTGGGTGTGACAACTGAAATCAAGTTCAATTTCATCTGTGAGTTAGGAAAGGGTTTTGCTAAAGGCAATGTCTGAGCAAGTCAATACTGTTTATAATTTAGAGAGGAAGAATAGTGGGTCTTAGGCATTAAGATGTGCACATCTGAACTGCATAAAGATGAATTTTGGGTTACACTTTCTTCAGTGGTAAAACTAGCTAAAGTTTCTCCATTCTGACATGCTTGAAGTTGGAGGTCTTGCTCCAGTTTTGTTCATGTAAAGCACTCCGTATATCTGTGAACTACCTCACTAAACAGACTGGTTGAAATGGACAAACTCCACCTTTGCATTTTTCCTTTTAATTTTTAACGCAAATAATTTCAGCTGCTGAATGATCTGGTGAGGTAGAACAGTTGGGAACTTCTTTACTCCAGCAGTGCTAAGCACACTAGGGAACCGCACTTAAGCAGTATAAAATCTTAGTGCGGGAATACTTGCCCCAGTTGTAACTTGATTACTACTTTAGAATCATTTAGGTTGGAAAAGACCCTTAAGATCATCGAGTCCAACCATAAACCTGTCACTACCAAGTCCACCGCTAAACCATGTCCCTAAGCACCACATCTAATCATCTTTTAAATACTTCTAGCGGTGGTGACAATTGTTTCCTTGGGCAGCCTGTTCTAGTGCTTGACCTCTCTTTCAGTAAAGAAATTTTTCCTAATATCCAGTCTAAACCTTGAGGCCGTTTCCTCTAGTCCTATCACTTCCTACTTGGGAGAAGAGACTGACACCCACCTCGCTACAGCCTCCTTTCAGGTAGTTGCAGAGAGCGATAAGGTCTCCCCTCAGGCTCCTTTTCTCTAGGCTAAACAACCCCAGATCCCTCAGCGACTCCTCACAGCACTTGTGCTCCAGACCCTTCCCCAGCTTTGTTACCCTGGACACCATTTCACCACCTCAATGTCCTTTTTGTAGTGCGGAGCCCAAACCTGCACACAGCGCTCGAGGTGCGGCCTGACCAGTGCTGAGGACAGGGGGACGATCACTTCCCTCATCCTGCTGGCCGTGCTATTTCTGATACAAGCCAGGATGCTGTTGGCCTTCTTGGCCACCTGGGCACACTGCTGGCTCATGTTCAGCTGGCTGTCAACCAGCACCCCCAGGTCCTTTTCTGCCTGGCAGCTTCCCAGCCACTCCTCCCCAAGCCTGTAGCATTGCCGGGGGTTGTTGTGACCCAAGTGCAGGACCCAGCATTTGGCCTTGTTGAACCTCATACAAGTGGCCTTGGCCCATCCATGCAGCCTGTCCAGATCCCTCTGTGGCACCTTTGTGCCCTCAAGCAGATCAACACTCCTGCCCAGCTTGTTGTTGTCTGCAGACTTACTGAGGGTGCCCTCGGTCCCCTTGTCCAGATCATTGATAAAGATACTAAACAAAACATTTGGCTTGCAGACACCTTGGAAGAAGAAAGTTCTTCATTAGGTAAAACTTACATTGACTCTGAGTGTGTTAAAGTTTTTTTTTAAAAAGATCATGTTGTATTGTCTTATTTCCAGTTGATCTGAAAATCATATGTTTTTCGTGATGTAGATTTCCAGTTGATCTGAAAATCATATGTTTTTTGTGATGTAGATTTTTTTTTTTTTTATTTTAGAAGTGTTTTGAAAAAACTATATTCCTTCAAATTAATGGTGGGGCTTTTTTCCTATATACTTTTATTTGTATTTCTCACTTGTATCATAATGTTTTGGTTTTGTTCTCTTACTTCTCCCCCTTCCCCGCAATAATATTTTTGTCATCTGTTAAGCTATGTCATATTTATCTGCCTTAGTGAAGTGTTGTGAGGCAGGATTACTGCTTGCCACAGTACCTTTGCATGGTACTGCACAATTGCAAGAATGAACAAGAAGCCTTTATTGTGATTAGTTGTGAAAATATTGCATGGACAAAAGTAACTGGTATACAATAGCATTTTTGTTTTATATGCTTTAGTTTTGAAAGCAGACGTATGTGAATGTGTAGAAGAGGGCCTTTTTCTTTTTAAGGCTGCCTCACTTCTTGCAGGAGGATTTTGTACTGACATTTATTCATGGTGTATTTACTGTTTATTAGTACCTTCTTAAAATGTGGGTGTAATCCTGATTCAAAAATCAGCCCTACTGTGTGACACTGTTGGGCTGGTTCTGGGTTTTGATAGGATTATGTCCTTCTGTGGTGCGAACCATCTGAAGTAATCTCAACTACTGATTTAGCGTCTCTTTATAGTAGTTAGAGTTCTTGTTCTGTTAGCTCATGAAGCCTAAGATTATTCTTAATAGACATGCTTTTGATTTTTAACTGATTATGCCCAAAAGTTTAGCCGTGGTAGTTAAAAAGGCATAAAATAACAGCTTGAGCCCAGCTTTTTTGTAAAACTTCTGCTGTTATAAATAGTTGAATGATGTTTTACTCTTGCCAATGAAAACAGGATTCCTGGACCTCACATAATAAAACCATCATTTGTTAGTTTAAAATGATAGCTTGATAACAGTCCTGGAGTCTGATATTACACAAGACCTAAAATTTGTTAGACTGGAATTCTGGCTTTAGTTGCTAAAAATGTAGTTTCACTGTTTTCGATGCTGGTTGCAAAGAATGCAAATTTTTCACAGATCAAAGGTACTTCTAATTTCAATTAATGTCTAAATTAGTAGTAGTGTTTCAGTTGTGTTAAATTATACCTCAAAAGTTTGGAGTGGTGGAGTGCAGACAGCATACCTTCTCATTGTATCAAGGAAGGTTCTGCCCCAGCTAATGTATATTTTACATAATATGGCTTACAGTGCTCTACAGTGTTCTGTTCCAGTTCCTAGTCTTCACTGTTTGCTGTTGGGTGCTGCAGAAGGGGAGATGAGCCATAATAGCACAGAGAAATGTTCCCTTTATGTGAGTGAAATTCCATTTGCCATGGAAATGTGGTTGTTTACCTTCTGGAAGTATGATCTGGGAATACTTTGGAAGGCATTTCTTGTTAGTTGGGATGTGCTGTTATGGGTGACTGTATTGTTCTGGGGATGTGTCTGTGCGGACTAAGGCGGTGGTACGTAGTAGTAGTTCAGCTGTCAGGGCAAGCTTCTGCTTTGGCTTCACTTACGCTGCTAATGCTGATAGCTGCTTTACATACCTGATCTAGAATGCCATCTGATACAGAGCATTTCATTATGCTAAATAAGCATACTACCCTTACTTCCACGGGATGTTAAGTAATAATGTAGTACTGAATAGTAGTGTATGTTATTTAAATATTCCAGAAGTAGGATTACTATATGAGTCTTTGATTCTCTCTCTTTTTTCTTTTTTCTTTTTTTTTTTTTTTTAATAGCTTGTCTGTTCCTGTATTGAACATGCTACTGAATGAACTTCTGTGTATTAGCAAAGTTCCCCCAGGAACTAAACATGTGGATGTAGACCTGTCCAGCTTACCCCCAACTACTGCAATGGCAATACTACTTTACAACAGATGGTAAACTACTTTAAGGCAGTAATCTTAAAATCACAATAGGACAATACAATATTTTTTTCTATCTATATATGCTTGCACATAGGAGGAGAAAGAATCTCAAAGTAGTAATAATTTTGTGATCTGTAGGTAGGTTATAATGAGGAGCTGAGTCTGAAAAGATAGAATCACAGAATGTTTTGGGTTGGAAGGGACCCCCAGAGCCCATCTAGTCCAACCCCCTGCAGTGAGCAGGGACACCATTACCCAGATCAGGTTGCTCAGAGCCCCGTCCAACCTGGTCTGGAATGTTTCCAGGGATGGGGCCTCCACCACCTCTCTGGGCAACCCCTTCCAGTGTTTCACTACACTGATATTCTACAGTTGGTTTTGTTCCCTAAAAAAAATGTTCAAGGTAGTGGTTTGAACTGTTACCTTATAAAGACAAAATCTTGCTGTCTTTTAGCTTTTTTTTATGGACATTAGAGCTTTTCTTAAATACCAGATGTGCTCTTGAGTAGAGCATGTATTCTAATGGTATAATGTATCTGAAATGATAAACTGGTGTTTTTAAGAGACATGTAATCTGCTTACTCCCTTTTTGATGCTAATGCCATTCTTTGCTTAATTTTCTCCCCTATGTAGGGCCATAAGGACCATCGTTCAAAGTAGTTTTCCTGTCAAGCAAGTGAAACCTGGTCCACCTCAGTTAAATGTGTAAGTAACAAGCATAATTCATTTGGGCTTCATGTATATTTTGTAATCGGAAACTTAATTTCTAAGTGGATTAAATCATGTTAATAACATACAGTTGCTTAAGAAGGCTAGCTGTAGCATGGAAAACTTGCATTTATTTCAAGTATATTCTTATTTTCCCGTCGGACCTTCTTGATACATAGATGTACTTGTCTGTCATTCCACTCTTAATATGTTATAATCTCTGTGACTTTGTAGAGGCATGAAAAGTCATGGGAGAAAGGGAGATGACAATTTGCCTAAGCGGAATGCTTATTCTCTAGTTTAAACAGTACATTTCCTGCATCCTGTTTTAACTCATAGTAGCTTGCTTAATACAGTTGTTTAATTATAGCAATTCACGGCATCATGTATGATAACCTGAGAAATAATGAAGTATTTTCATTTGCTTCATTAGGCAATGCATTCTAACTTAAAGTCAGTATTCGTTTTGTATTCTAGAAGTTGTGTGGCTTTAGATACAGCCTGTTCTTGGAAATGACTTTTGTGTTAGAGATTTGTCTAATATAGTTGGGAGTGTCTCAGTGGTTGGTACTTTTCACATGCTTTATGTTCATTTTATACTCTAGTATGAGGCCATACTTGTTTGATAGTCTGTTAACTATGTTGATTAAAAATACTCCTCCTAATATTATTATAAGTCTTGTATTGTCCTATATGTATCACAGTCTGATCCTGAATAAAAGAATTCTGTATGGGGAAATAATTTAAAAATACTTTAACTTTTTACATAAGCACAGGAACACACTTCTGCCCCGACACATGCTTGAGAAGATTTAAATAGTGAGGCATCAAGAGACCTCAGGCTGTAGAAGCTGATTTCTTTATGATAGTTTTGCTTATATTAACAACCTGATTTTTAAAGAAAAAAAGCAGTGAAAACTTTGGAAGTTCCTTTTTTATTGGACCGCATTCTCATCCAAAACTGTCTCTTTGTTATATAATTATGTATTTTAGATATAGATAGATAAGAATAGTCAGTGGTCCTGCATAATGATATTTAAAAAGTAATTAAGCAAAACTATGAATGAATTGTTGTGGTCAAGAACGTGAAGTAAAATAACATGTAGATTTGCTTTATAATTGAGATCTTGACCTCTTCTCTGTATTTTCCAGGATGAGCCAGATACAGCAAGAAAAGGAACTAACTGAAAATATTTTGAAAGTGGTGAGACTTTTTTTCCCCCACTTATTTTTACTTGAATTTACATGTAAATATAAATGGACAGGAAATAAACAATTGCATCACAGTTTGGTTAGATTCAGTACATATATATTTACCACTTTTAGTAATTGCTACAGTTCCACTGTGTGCATTTTGGACAGTGTTGTCTCTGCACTGCATGTAGTATGAAATTTGTTTTGTGTGATTGAAATATTCCTTCATCTGCCCATCCTTGGAGCCATGTGAATTGAGCAAGCCTCTACAAAATCAGTGTGTGATTTAGTAATTAAGACCATTCATGAGCTGCAAAATCATACAGCAGCAAAATTCAACACTTAAAACATTTTTGTTTAAAAGGATTTAGTAGCTGAGTGTTTTCTGTACGTGGCTTTCAGCAGAATGCTTAAAGTTGTGCCTAAAGCATTTCCCTTTGAGAGAATCGAGAAAGAGGAAGAACAAATTCTCTACTTTCATAAGTAGCGTAGCCCATTTTCCTACTCTTGTACTATTTGGTATCAGTTAAAGAATTTGTATTATACATTTTCCACTCTTTTTTTACTTTTTCATATTTTTTTCAACGAGATGAGCATGAATGTTGTTTAACTGTTCTACCAATTCATCAAAATTCTTTTAAAAAGACTTGCTGTTCACATAGAAGCTGGTTTTGTTTCAGCTGTGAAATAACTTAAATTTTACAGTCTTACTGTTGCATAATTTATTGTTCAAAAAATAGACAAAAAGATGTAGTTGAAACAGAAAAATGCTTTGTTTCAAGTGGAAGTAAGGGTTTGGTCCCATTTCTCTGAGTAACTGAAACTGAAGTAGAATCATAAATTTCTTTATTGTACAAGGAATAGGCACAGATTCTACATAGCAATAAGGTGTATAAGGACAATTTTTTTTGTTACTGTCATTTTACTGTACCATTACATTTTTAGTGTTAATTTAAACCCAGAGCTAAACTCAAAGCCAAGAGATTAATTTTTTCAATATATTTGAACTATTACAGTTGAAAGAGCAGGCTGCTGATTCCATCCTTGTCCTAGAAGGAGCGCTTAAATTAAACAAAGACCTTTATGTCCATACTATAAGAACTCTGGATTTATTAGCCATGGAGCCTGGTATGGTGAATGGAGAAACAGAGTGTTCCACAGCTGGACTGAAAATCAGTGCAGAGGAGATACAGTGCCAGGTAGCTTACATTCTATACTCAAGCTTTCAATTCGTGTCTGTTTCTTTAGACAAAATGTTAAGTAGTGTTTTTGAGATAAAGTGCAGTATTTTGCTGTTAATATTTCCTGTGTTCCTTTTTAATGCAATGAGATATTATTGACTTTGTTTTTACATGACTAGAACTACTTTCAACACTGTAAATATTGTTGCTGCTCCCTTCCCCCAATTCCTCGCTTTCCTTTCCCCTCCCCCCTGGAATAAGCCATTATATGGCAAGGGCAGCTGATTGCATTTTTCTTAACGATCATGTGGAAATCATTCTGTAATTTTGTAATGCCTGTGCAGAATTACTCATACTGAGATCGCAGTTAAAGAGAAAACAATTGAAGTACGTGGAGAAAGGTATGCAGTGCATGTCCGGACTTTAGGTAAAACTAGGAATAGTTTAAAGTCTGTGTAAGGTTTGAGCTGAAATACTTAATCTTGACTTTAAATGTTAGATAAATTTCAAAGATTATGTGGTTTATATCAATGCTATTTTCAGGTTTGCTATGATTTGGGTGCAATCTATTTTCAACAAGGATCTACAAATGCAGCTGTTCATGAAAATGCTAAAGAAAAGTTTTTCAAAACAAAGGAGTTGGTTGCAAAGGTAATAAGTGTTTTATTAGCATGTATGTTCAACTCTTCTAAAAAAAAAAAAAACCTTGTCTAAATTATTGCTTCCTTCTTTAGGAATTTAATAACTGTTAATGGTACAGATGGTTTTTAAAGAAACTTCATGTGATTTTTGACAGCAGGGTTTTTTTCGCATTGTGCCTTGTTAGAAATGACATTAATTGGCTGCAATATATTGCTTTGTTCTACATTTTGTAATGAATATTCTCTGCCGCAAGTTGTATGGATGAACAAAAGGCGAGAATAACATCTCCGGTGCTAATATGAACTCAACTGAACAGTACATTCTGTCCATCATGGTATTTGATTGTGGTGATGTGTTTCTGAGGAAGATAACCATACAGCGCTTCCTGTTCTTTTTTCATTTAACTTTCCCTTGGAAATCAGATTGTATATGTTCTGATCTTTTAGAAAAATGTTTTAATTTACAACTAAGGTATGCTTCCTTTTTTATTTTGTTTCATATTTATATTCCCCAAACTCAGATTTTCATTTACATGGGCAAAACATGGTCTAAGCTGTAAAGAGCACATACAAAAGTATGCTTTTAAAAAAAGAAGTGTATATATGCATATTCCTTTGTTTTGCTGTTACTTGGGGAAATTGTGAGTTTCCATGTTTCTGAATTAAGCTTACGCTTTGTAATATTTTGGCCACTAAGATTTGGTTAACTCTTACATTTCAGAATGGTTCATCGTCACTCCATTTTACCATCGATGAAGAACGGTTAGCTGGGTACTGTCAAGCTTGTGGAGTTCTTACCTCCTCTTCTGATGATGCATCTCAACAGGCAACCCCTTATAGTCAAATCCATAGCTGTATGAAATCTGGCAACTATCAGGTAGGGCACTTAAATAAACCCACATATATTTGAGGGGGTTTTTTATCATTCCATGTGAATGATTCCACCTGAACTTTTAGGGATTTTAATAAATGCAAGTGTTGCAGTTAATGGTTAACATACTGGTTTAGAACACACACATGCAGGAATATAACATAACCTGATATATATTAGATTACAATATTTTGGATTCAGTACAATATAAATAATTCCTACTAGCTGATATATGGAATTTTCTGGTAGAATCAGATTCTTCGGGTTTGAGGGAATGTTGCTGCTGAGATATGCAAGTTTGGGG
This sequence comes from Podiceps cristatus, assembly GCA_000699545.1. Taxonomy (NCBI): domain Eukaryota; kingdom Metazoa; phylum Chordata; class Aves; order Podicipediformes; family Podicipedidae; genus Podiceps; species Podiceps cristatus. The sequence continues at coordinate 12,471 of KL265781.1, read as the reverse complement.
TTTTCCTTTGATTCTCTGATGCAAGAGGACTTTTCTGTTGTTTGCTCCCTTTCTGGTTGTTTAATTTTAGTATTACATATGGGTGCAAGCTGCTTCTGTTAGTTCGATCATTTTTACCAGATGAAAAATTACTTTATCTGTATCTTTTGCATTATCCGTTGACTGTTCTGACTGTGTTTGTGTTACAGGATTTAGTGAAGATATTCCTTGAAGATAATCTAACCCTCAGTTTACCTGTTCAGTTCAGGCAGTCGGTGCTGAGAGAACTCTTCCAAAAAGCTCAACAAGGGTGAGATATTGAATAATGGTCTGTTCAATGATGATGAAAAGCAATTATCATGAGTTTTATGTTTTTCATGGAAAGTATACAAAATCTTCTAACAACAAATTATGTGCATCCAAGAAACTTCAGCCTTTATTTCTGGTAGCAGCTATGTTGTGATGTAACTTACTGTGGCCATATGCGGGGAAAAAAATAATGAATATTAACACTTGCATAAATAAATCAGTAAAGTGGTAAAAGTCATAATTGATCATATACAAGTGTGTGTGCTTATATATATATATATAATCATTTATGTTAGACAACCTCTAAAGAGGCATTAAAACTTGAAGTCAAAGCTGATCAGGCTGACCAGTGTAGGAGACGTGTACTTCACGGGGAACACTGGCAGTGTAGTTGTCTGTGATTAAGAGCCTTTGCACTGCTGTGCTAGCCCAGGGCTGAAGGATTAGTATGGTACATTTATAATAAGAAAAAATTAAAATAAGCAGAGAGCATTAGGCACATTACGAGAGCAGCTTGTGGATGGCTGAGCACATGGCCCTATCAGAAATTCAACCTTCTGTGGAGCTTAGGCTATACAGAAGCATCTTCAAATAATCTTCATGATAATTCTCTGAAGGGAAGGCGCCTGCAAGTATTTCAGTTGGAGAAGTGAGAGAGGCTCAGTTTTACAAACACACGTGTGGGGAAAAAGAAGTATCGATGGTGACAGCCTCTTGTGTAAAAGCTTAGTATCTAATAAATTCATCTTTCACTTCAGCCAGAGAGGAGTCAAGTACCAATCTGTTAGAAGAGGATCTTAGAGGCTGTAGCTTAGCACTGTGTAGGGGTGATGTGGCTGATAGAGATTGCCTTCAGTGATGGGTACCGGACAGAGGATGGAGGAGCATGACTTTTCAATCTAGTTAAGGCACACAGAGAAGCATTAAGAGAAGGAAGCCATAGATTCTGGTTATTTGTTTTGATTTTTGTCCAATGATTGCGTATTCCGAGATGCATAAATATTCCTGAAGCCTTTGGGGCTGTCAGGCCATGCTCAGGGCATGCTTGCCAGGAAGCAATGCACCTTTGTGTCAGTCATACTGCTGTAGTGGAGTTCCAGTGGTGCTGAGGCTGAAGTGATAATGAAGTCTGCGTGTGAGAGTGAGCTGTGGGCAGGGAGGGAATTTTCTTTTTAAAAAAGTGACATCCTGGGTTAATGTGAATAGATCCTAAGCAAAGTTTTTCAGAGTGCAGTGTTGGACAAAGGCATGTGCTGCAAACTTGTCCCAGGTTCTGGCACCTGGAGCTTTGTTCTGATACCAACTCTGTTTGTTGGTGAAGTTCTGTGATCTTCAGTTTTGTGTTCATGCAGGAATGATGCTCTGGATGAAGTTTGTTTCAAAGTCTGCGTGTGCAACACAGTCTGCGATGTATTGCAGGGTCAAACAATTGATATTCAGTTTTGTCAACTGTTCCTGAAACCCAGTAAAGAGAAAATCGACTTCCTCCTTGAGGTAAGAAATTATCTGAAATCAGAAGGGGAATCAGTATTTACTGAGATATCTCTTTCCTTATGTAACCATATTACTGTTGCAAGTAACGCTCAAATTTCTGAAGCAGAAAAAAATACTTTGTAAGGTAACTTCTCAAACTTTATTCAACTTCTTTGCAGTTAGTAGAATTACACTTTATGCAGTCAGTCTTGCATCTGTGTTCATAGGTCCGTTGTCCATCTGTTGGGGAGGAACCAATGTTGGCCTGTTGGTTAGGCTTGGATTTGAAATTTCTGTGATTCCTGACACCATTAAATTATATAGAGAGATCATTGGACATTTTTTTTCAAGGAACAAAGAAACAAATTCTCCAAGAGAGAGAGATGCTAGAAAAAGTAGTATCTGTTGAAGACGACCACTTTCCCTTACCAGCTTTGTAAAAGTTACCGTGTCATGAAATGTTCCTGAGTTACTGTGTGTGCGACTTAAACTGTTGCTCTCGGTGAAGCTTTTTAGGAAACTATTACTGCTAAAACTAAACTTGCTCCTTCTGTTGCTTTGCTGTTATTTTCATATCTTCCTTGCTCAGTTTGAGCCTTGTCTTGCGTGTCTCTTCAAGCATGTGGCAAAAATTGACTGACAGTACTTTAGAGCAAGTAAAAGCTGTTCTGCCGGCTGCTCATATTAGGACTTAAACAGATTTCTCAAAAAAAATGTTATTTCTTCCAAACTGGCAATTGAATTCGACTATGTAGTTATCTTTCAACTAGTCCTAGCAAGTATCATGTTTTTACATTTAGAAATGTTGGTTCATTTTTTAAACTCATGTAAAAGAGCTTTGTTAGGTACTTAATGATCTTGTGAGGCTCGCTGATACTGTGTGACTCAGCCTCAGCACACCTAAATATCAGAGGAACAGGAAAAAAGAATGTGAATTGTGTCTGAGGGAAGATAACAGTTGTCTCCAGCTGCCTGTCTTGTGCACAGGTTGAAAGAAACTCTGGTCCATCTGTGATGGCTACAGTGTTTGTCAGATAACTTTGTTGCTTCGCTTGAGAGAGAGGGTTACTGCCTGATACTAATTGTAAGTCAGAAAACTGGGCAGTAACATTGTCTGTAACTAAATTTTTAAGTGTTCTAAGGAGCTTTTTAATTATTTACTGTTTTCTTTCCCAGGTTTGTTCAAGATCAATAAACTTAGAAGATGCTTCTGAAGTGTTGAAGAGAAAAATGGCAGCATTTCTCAAGTATGTACCCATATTAGGATAACATGAATTTACAGTTTTTAAGCAATGTAATACAGCACAATAAATGTTTCAGGAATGTATGTCTGGAAAAATAAGCAACTTCCTCCTGCTCAGACATCAGCTTTTTTATTTGTTTAGAAATTTGTGTTTGGGCTTGGAAGATCTTCAGCTAGTCTTCATGATTTCATCTCATGAGCTATTCATAAAACTGCTGAAAGATGATGAACGGAAGCTGCTCATTGATCAAATGCGGAAGAGATCTCCTCGAATCAACCTGTGCACAAAACCTGTGACTTCTTTTTATGATATCCCAGGTAATTTTCACAGCATTTCCATTAACTTATATGCAGGCAGTTACCTGCTTCCACACTTGAGATACTGCGTGTGGGTCTGCTCTCTGAAAAAGTTTAGAGAACATTTTCAGAGAAAATACTTCTTAGTCGGTGAATATCCTGCTTGTTCAAGAATGTGGCTGTTATTTTCTTGTATCTCAAATAATTATAACAAATATGCTCAAATGAACGTGTCCTAGCTGACCAAGTGAAAGAGGTGTGGCAGTTGGTTTGAACCAAATCCAGCTGTGGTAGCTGTTCCCAGAAAGGGCGCCCTGCCTCTGGGCTTACACCAGCACTGATGCCCATGGGACTGTGTGATGAGCTGGACCAGGAGTACCAGCTGGATGAAGTTGTAACCTACCAAAGTGAAACGCACATCTTTCTGCTCAGTTCATTCCCTACATATAGTTGGCTTGTGCTCTGCAGCTGCACAAGTCAAAGCCAAAGAAAGAGGTGCCACATGGCACTGGAGCTGGAAAGAGCTTACCTTTTTAGCTTTAATAGCCTTGCATATTTTCACTAAGGCAGTATGGGAACACTTTTTTGGTCCAGTCTTGAACCTGGTGCTTCACTGGAGCAAGGATAAGGGTATACTCAGAGCTGCTGGTGTGAGAAAAGAGGATATTGCAAGCAGCCCTTTAGGTCAGGGGAGCTGGGAAGCTAGCAGAAAGTGTTTGTGGAAGGGCACGAAAGGATGTATGGGGCCTCCGAAAGCATTGATGTATCTGCTGTTCTTACTGTGTTATGTTTAAAATGTTATATACTAAAGAAATGTAAGCATCTACATTGAGAAGGAATGTGCTGGAGACCTGATTGCTCTTTTTCTAGCTTCAGCAAGTGTCAATATTGGCCAGCTTGAACATCAGCTCATACTGTCGGTAGATCCTTGGAGGATTCGCCAGATCTTAATTGAGTTACATGGTATGACTTCAGAACGCCAATTCTGGACAATTTCGAATAAGGTAACTTATTTCATGTGGTCATGACAGAGTGTAATTCAAGGCCTGGTTAGGTATCATACTGCAATGAACAGTAAACACTTTGTCATGGATACTCAATGTGATTCCCACTCCCCTCCCCCACTTCATCATGGTGGTTTAATAGGAATGATGATACATATCTAAATTCTTATTCTCTTTGAAAAGTATTACAACAAAATGTGTAACTTTTTTTATAAGGAACTACTGGCTGTATCACAAGCTTTCCTTGTGAGAAAGCAGATGTCTGTAGATTTTACTTTCAGTGTTCTGACTCGTTAGCAATATTATTTTAGTTTAAATTCTTGTCATTAAAAGCTGGGAGCAGGAGAACAGAAGAGTTTTTTTTTTTTTTGAAGTGAGGATTTCTTATCTTTTTTGTTGTTTTTCCTCCCAATTATTGCATATTCAGAGTATGAACAAAGTAGGGTAGCTAGCCATTTTTATTGGACTTCTGTATGCGCAATGTGTTACTTCTGATTAGATGCAAAAATGAAAGAGTTGGAACCTAGATGTCAGTAGCTTTCAATTTCTGAGTTTTGGTTTTAATGTTTTAATGTTTTAATTCAATGTTTTTGAATTCTAAAACCTGTTTCTGTGCAAATGTCCTGTGTATTTCTCTCCCAGTGGGAAGTACCAAATGTTTACGGCAATGTTATTTTAGGAATCAAAGACAATCTGACTAGGGATTTGGTCTACATCCTTATGGCGAAGGGATTACACTGCTGTGCAATTAAGGTGAGCAAGCCATCTGAAGTCGCTGGTGAGTGAGTTTGGGCAGTTGAATTTTAACAGCACTGAAAATATGGAATGCCCTTTTTGAGAAAAAGAATTGAAAAAACTGGGCAGTGAGGGGGGTGTAGTAACAAGCTCTGTATGTTGCATCATGGTTAAATACTTCTATCTCACAAAGCTTCATTGGTAGAGCAAGGATAACGGCTTTCCAGTGAGTTGGGCCTGGAGGTAGTGTCATTCATACAAAGTTTTGATTATTAGGTACTAAATCACGTTGCATCTAAACCCAGTGGCGATTTAATGTACTGCTGTGAAGTGCTGTCCTTTTGACTAACTGTTTTTCATAAGGCATTTATTGGAATGCGGTTTTATTTGCCTTGTAATTGACAATACTGTAGTTTGCTGAAGTGCAAGGTAAAACCAAACTGTGCCTAATATGCCAGTAGTTATTTCTGGTATGCTTTTGCTCAAACTTCCTTTTTGTTTGAAAAATCTGGAACTGTTAAGCTTAATAGCAAGTCCAAAGGACTCGAAAATGTAAATAACAACTGTGAGATGCTTGAGCAGTGCTAACGATAATGGATACCATGGCTGGTTCAACCAGGATAGAGCTGAACAGCACTTTAACTCTTAGTCTTTTCCCTTATGAATCCATTAAGAAACATTAATGCATATCCTCTTCATTGCAGGATTTTGTTCATGCAAAACAGCTTTTTGCTGCTTGTTTGGAGCTCGTGACAGAGTTTTCTCCAAAACTCCGTCAAGTCATGCTGAACGAAATGCTACTTTTGGACATTTACACTCATGAAGCCGGACCTGGTGTTTCTGGAGAACGTCCTCCTTCCGATCTTATAAGCAGAGTTCGAGGATATTTGGAAATGAGAGTACCTGGTAAGTACGCTGCTGTCTTTCCTGGGATGCAGTAAAGCACAAAGCCTGAGAGAAAGGGAAAAAACCCAACTTTGTATTGTAGAGCTACTATTCAGGTGTGTAACTGGAAAAACAGTAGTGAAGTTTTGACGCTGGTTCTAGTGAGTCTTCAGAAGTTTGGTTAGTTCTCAGAAGCTGGAGATGAGAACAGCAACATCATGATGCAATGTATACATTGCTAAACATTGACAGTTTCTGTTTAGTGCCACTTAAAGGACTTGAACAGGAAAAACATGTCTGCGTTTTTACATGAAAAGTTTTGCTAGTTGTTAAAGCAGCCTGTACGGTTTCACACTGTGGCAGTAATGTAGTATCGTTGCAGTTGGAGGAAACTGTTGTTGCTCCTGATTTTGAGAGGTGAAGCCTCTTGTAGGGCTAAGCATTGTGGGTTTTGGTGATAGAAGATATGGCACAGAAATAGCTAATTAGAGAGAATGGATTTAGCTTGTTTTCATATAACGCTGTGTTTTCTAAAAAAAAAAAAAAATTAAGCAAAGAACCCCTTTTCTTCCAGATATTCCTCTTCGACAAGTTATAGCTGAAGAATGTGTTGCCTTCCTGTTAAACTGGCGTGAGAATGAGTATTTGACCATGCAAGTTCCATTGCCTCTGGTTCAAACTAATCCTTATGTGAAGGTAATGAATGTTCGGTCTCAAAGCCTTGTCAGGCTGTAATTGAGTCTTTCCTGTTGAAACCTGTTGTACTTTTAAACGCATATACCCTTCTGTCTAAAGAGTGTTGGGTTTTATGGCCACAATGAATTAAGCCTGGTGTAGAAGACAGCAGGGCTAAGCACCAAGTGTGTTTTTGATGGTTAGCACAAGACATGGAGGCTGTGCTGCAAGAGCGTATGGAATAAACTGCATCTTAGTCCTTGTTGACTGCCAACTGAGGTTGCTTCCATAAGCATAGGGTATGTGTATTTATCATCCATAAGCTGATTGAAACCCTCTAGCACTTCCATAAAGGACTCTCCTCAGCTGGAACTCGGCCTAGATTCGTGTAGGAGGTATGAGAAGTGTACAAATCTCAGGCTTCATGTCTGGTTGGTTTTCTGTTCCTAAGACGCTTGTTTTCCAAGTGCACTGTAATGGTTCCTTTTTTGAACCCAACACCAGTGTTGAGTTTCTGGAGACACTCAAGCACTGCTGCTTTTGCCTTTTCTTTTTTTTTTTTTTTTTTTTTTTTTTTTCCCTGCATTTTTTTTTTTTAAGCTTTGCTTCAAAATGCTTTTACAGTAATGCTTGTACTTCAAAGTCAGGCAGTGAAACTGAATGCAGCTCATATTACGGGACAGATTCGGTTTTGGCCTGCTCTGCTTACCTGTGGTATTTCTTAATTTCCATTTTGAGGTTCAGAGGGTGCCAGTTTCAGTTCAGATTAGTTATTATGTGGAAGTTAAGGGAGTTATAGGGAGCCAGTCTTTGTAAAATGATGTTTTATGAGGTTTAGGTTTTGTGTGATATATGTAAGTAGAATGTAAAGCTCGTTTTCTGGAGCCTGTAGTAATGAAATATAACCTAAGGAAACTAATAAAGGGAAGAGTCCTCTGTTAATTCCTGTCTTCCAGGTTCCTCATCAGTGTCCTCTGCTGCAAAGTTTAGTCACGCTGCTTTGTAGTTTGTAACTTTAAAATTGCTCCCTTAGCCATTTTAAATGACAGTTCCTTTGCTGTAGTCAATATTCAGAGAAGCTGTAGTTACTGTTTTTTTTTCCTCTTTCATTGCGTAGCTGGGACAGTTGCTGGCTGCTACATGCAAAGAACTTCCAGGTCCCAAAGAAAGCAGACGGACAGCTAAAGACCTTTGGGAAGTTGTTGTACAAATCTGCAGTGTATCCAACCAGCACAAACGGGGGAATGACGGCAGAGTGAGTTTGATAAAACACAGGGAGTCTACACTGGGCATTATGTACAGGTGTGTTTTCTTAAATTATTTTTAAAGATTGTTTGAATTGTATCTTTGAAGGATTGACTGGATTTTGCTATCACAGTGCCAGCAGCAGCTGGATATCTCTTCAGTCTGCTCACTGGTGGCATTGGGCTTTAGCGGTGATGTGTTGACTTTCCTTTTCAGAGAGAGAAAAGGAGTATGTGGGATTCAAGTCAGCACACAGTCACCAAAGCACATCTGCCTGTGCTCCCATTATAATCAGAGGGGATGTTCCAGTAAAGTCAGTGGTATCTCAAGGGCAGTTCTGCTGACCGACGGGAGGCGTCTGCTTTACATCGAATAGAGTTGCTCTGCAGACTCCATTGGCTGCATCATTTAACATTTAACTTCCATCACTCTATCAAACACCTAGCTCGCAGCATAGGTGTCTACACTAAGCTTTAGGTTCAGAATCTGAAGCTGGATGTTGTTAAGTCTTGAAATGAAATTCTAGTTCAGCTGAGGCCCTGGGAAGAGGGAAAGGAAGATGGTATTGGTGACTGGAGTAATTTCACTGGCAGTTACCTAACCTCTGCCAGCCTTAGCCTTAACTGATTGATTGATTCAGGACTCTGGTTTGTCCACTCAGTGTTTTCAGACTGTTCTTAAGTTCAAGCTTGATTGTAAGATGCCTATTACAGTAAATTCTGGAATGTATGATTATTTTGAACAGCTTTCCATGTTAAAAACTTGGAAAAGGTGCCCCCGTCAAACTAGTGCCTTTCTTGAGCTAATTAGGTCAGTGTGTGCCTAAAGGCCAGCTGCTTTTGCTTATGCTGCTGTGGGATGGGCGGAAGAGAGTACGTGCTTGCTGTAGGTTTCAGTTGTACGCTCTGGCAAGCAAAAGGAAGCGGTACAGATGTACTCTAGGATACTGAACCTTTTCCGACCACTGATTCAAACAGTAAAGGGCAGTGACCCTGTTGTTGTTATGGAAAAGAAGCAGTGAAACCTTTTCCAAACGGGCTGTGCTTGTCTGGATTGTCTTATGGTGACAACTTCTGATGTGGCGTGACAAGGAAATCAATGTACGTTATAAATGACCACTGTGTACCCTCTTCTGTAAGCCTGGAGGTCATTGTTGCAATCCTAGCTTGGAGAATTGCAGTACAGTTCAATCGCTTTCCCTTTTAGCAGTAACGGTTGACTTACTACAAAGTGATTTTCATGCCTTTTTAGCTTGATGGAATAACAGATAAGATACCTCTTATTTAACCTGTTTTAAATGTAAAACTTGCCAGTGACTGTATTAAGTGAATGACCTGCTTGAGTATTTTTGCTTACACACCCTGCATTTGTAAACTTAGAGGTGAAGGATTTGTTTTACTGACTCCTGTTTCTACTGTATTAAGTTTTCATATATTCTTTGCTGTGGCAGATTACTTACATGGGTATTTGTGTCCCCAATGTAGGAGTGAATTGCTGTCCTTCATCAAAAAGCTTCGGGTAAGTTATGGTGGTCTTGAAAATGTGTTTGCAACCAAAACTTTCTTTTGGCATAATATTTTTCTGGATTCTTCCTGTTAAATTCAGAAAATCTGACAGCTATACAGGTGTTTGGCATGGCTGAAGAACTTCTGAATGTCTTATACCTGCCATGTAGCAACACAGAACAGCTTGTTAAAAAAAAAAAAAAAATAAATAAAAATCCTGAATTCTGACAGTGGAGACCTGTTAACATTAGGAGTATATTTTCTTGCAGCTATCATGACGTTTGTTTTATTCCAGCTATCACAAAGCAAAGCATTCCTTTTGGAACGAGAAGGAAGCTGCTACTTGCATTGTAACTAAGCAGCAGCAGAAAAAAGGAAACTGTTTTATATCTTCTGGATTTGTAAATGCATAGAAAGTTGCAGTATACCTAGCTTAAGTTTAGGCTAGGCAGTAGCCACAGAAACAACATAAAGAAGTGTAAAACCTAAGTAAAGCTTATATCTAAGAAGTTATTCAGGAAAATCTGCAGTAATTTGAATCTTCCTACAGAAATTTTCTTGCGGTATTCCTGTGTTCCAGGATTCTTAACAAAATATTGCCCTATTTCAATAGAAAATTATGATGTCAGAACTACTTACATAGTTTTAAAGCTTAGAGGAAAAAGGAGGAGTTTTGTTAGTCCATGAGAATACTTTTTTTTTTTTTTTCTTCCCTTCTAGGAACCATTGGTTTTAACAACAATATTGTCCCTGTTTGTCAAGCTTCATAATGTTCGGGTTAGTATATGTCATAAACTTCCTACTTGATTTTCTTGGAATCTTTCTCTTTGTAATTTCTCTTACCATCTTTTTACTCTTAGGAAGATATTGTGAATGATATTGCAGCAGAGCACATTTCCATCTGGCCCTCATCCATCCCCAAGTAAGACGAGAATTAAAAATACAACTTTTAAAATACATGTTTATGAAGTTGGTTTGGTTCCAGTTACTGCCAGTTAGTGATCGTGTGTCAGTGTGGCTTCAGCCATGTAAGGGCATCACTGACCCCCCCCTTCTGTTCGTGGGCAGATTGGTCTGATTGCATGGGGGGTTGCTCCTAATTTGATAGCCCCAATGGAGATGCAGGTGCAAGAAACTGAGGGGGTCTTTTGGCTGTGTGCTTTACTGAGCTATGTGTAATTGTGTGAGCGATATAATATTTTCATACAAAATAACTAAGACTTTTTTGAGGTGTGTTTGAATAATTGCCAAAATACTAAGTGATGTATGGTATGTATGGATTTGTTGTGGCTGGATTGAACTGTATTTCTCCAATGAAGTGCAGAGACGCTGGGAGGCTAGAACCGCACTGCTTAAATTCCATGTGTGCGTCCAGTGAGAGTGCTCTCGTGAGAGAGAGCGGGTGTGTAATGCTTAGTGTGGTTAATCTGTCTTTCATTGGTCTCCTTGAATAGTGTTGTTACTGATGCAGGCTTTAGCATATATTATAAGGTCAAGAAGAAGAAAGTTGGGTTTAGTCTTACCAGAATTTAGCAGTAAAGTGAGAAAAAACATGTTTTTTAAAATGGGGGTTCCACATGTGCTTTGGATCTCCAAGCAATGTCCCAAACCATTCCCAGCCTTCCTTTCCAAGCTAGTTCCACAGGTTTCTGGAGATGGCTGTCTGTGGCCATTTATGCAGATGCTGTGGTGAATCTGTAGTGGTTTCAGGTGTTGTCCTCAGACTTCTTGAAACTAAGAACATAATCCTTGCACAGAGCACTCTTGTGGTGCCAACCACAGGTAAAGCCCTGACTCTTTGTCCAAGTCTCTGGAGGGCATATTTGTTCTGCCAGATTGACTGTGGTGAAACGATTCAACAGTGGTCTTGGTCAACACTATTTTTGCTTGACACTTAATGCAAGGTGCTTTGGACTGAAACTACATGTGAAAATCAGATTACTGTTTAAGAATACAGAACAATCACTTAGGTATTATTTTTCTTCTTTTTCCTTTAGTCTTCAGTCAGTGGACTTTGAAGCGGTCGCTGTTACAGTAAAAGAGCTAGTCAGCTATGCATTGACTATCAACGCAAACAACCACTTCTGGTTAATTATTCAGGCAGATATTTATTTTGGTAAGTGAAACTGATATCTATTTTTAGCATGTGTGTAGGGGTACCTTGCTTCTCTGAGCTTTGCCTGGCATAACCCTCCTTGTATTTCCTCTTACAAAAAGAAGCTTAAGTGATATATGAGTTCAAAATCTGTAGATGGAGTAGTGTAGGTGAATTTGCCTGGGAGGTGGTGTAGGCCCACAGAGAGACAGAGCTTTTGATGGGTCATGTGGACTTGCTTTTGGGGTAAAGGAAACTTTACTGTAAGAGTCACTGTTAACTTCACTATTTTAGCGGGTGCAGTTGGTCCTTAAGTGGTATAATTACACAAATCCCAAACATCCAGGTCTTTTATTAAGTGAATGGAAAGTTGTGTGGATAGTACTTGCCTTTAAATGTGGAGATCAGCTTCACTGGAGCAGAGTAGAGAGGATCAGTATTTTATATAGGGAAGTATCTCAGATTTGTAAATGCAGAGGCATGAACTCATAGAATCATAGAAAGGTCTGGGTTGGAAGGGACCCCAAGGATCATAGAGTTCCACCCCCCCTGCCACAGGCAGGGACACCAACCTCCAGGCCTGGACCTAC
>KL265780.1:4457-24381 GCA_000699545.1 Podiceps cristatus | reverse complement strand
GCCTGTAGCATTGCATGGGGGTGTTGTGGCCCATGAGACCTTTTCCTGTTGAGAGCCTACCCAGTGACACAGGACAGGCCACTCTGCGAGCCAGCGAACTACTGAAACCTGGTTTTCCCAGCATTTTTATTCTCTGATAGTCATATCACAGCAAGGCAGTCAGTTCTCCTCCACCGCTCCCACTCCCCTGCTTTGCCAGACCCCCTCTCCCTCCCGTGCCCCATTGCCAGGGCCTGCAGTCAGGTGGTCACAGAGAGATCACCACTGAGCTCAAAAGTCTGCCCTTCCCCAAGTGTCACCAGCCACCAAATGTCAAAACCTGGAGCAAAACATCTTTCTTAATCAAAATGTGGCTGAAGTTGACCTGTGCACTCGAAATCTGAGGAAGCAGCAGACTAACAGATGTCACTGCTGCATAAGCCTCATTTCTTTAGGAAGCCAGGCTAAAAATGGAACCAGCGATCACCACCATCATCTATGTTTAGACCCAATATTCTAAACAATTCCTTCCTTTGCAGTTCTTCCCCCCCCACCCCGAAACTCTTTGGCAGAAGAATTAAAGAGCTGCCACCGAGAGCAGGAATTGAGCTAAAGGATGAACAAATGCGGCGGTGCTGGTAGCGAAGGAGACACAGCAGCTGGATGCCTTCCAGGTCACTGCAGCCCGTCAGTCCCCTGAAGAGGACAACCCTGCAGCTCTTAGTGGCGGTCATGGCTTAACCCCATCTGGCAGCTAAGTGCCACACAGCCGCTCACTCGCTCCCCCTCCCCAGCAGGATGGGAGGAAGAAAGCTGGAAGGGTAAAAGTGAGAAAACTCATGGGTTGAGATAAGAACAGTTTAACAATTTAAATAAAACAATAATCATCATCATAAACTGTAATGAAAAGGAAAATAACAAAGAGAAAGAAAACACAAGAAAGAGAAGTGATCCAATTAAAAGAATTACCACCAACCGACCGATGCCCAGCCCATCCCTGAGCAGCACTCCCCCAGCCAACCTTCCCCCAGCTTTATATACCGAGAATGACATCATATGGTATGGAATAAGAGGAGGCTGAGGGGAGACCTTCTTGCTCTCTACACCTCTACCTGAAGGGAGGTTGTAGTGAGGTGGGTGATGGTCTCCCACTAGTAACAGGACGAGAGGAAATGGCCTGAAGTTGCTCCAGGGGAGGCTTAGATTAGATATTAGGAAAAATTTCTTTACTGAAAGAGTGGTCAAGCACTGGAACAGGCTGCTCAGGGAAGGGGTGGAGTCACCATCCCTGGAGGTGTTCAAAAACATGTAGACATGGCACTTCAGGACATGGTCTAGTAGGCATGGTGGTGGGGTTGGGTTGACTGTTGGACTTGATGATCTTAGAGGTCTCTTCCAACCTTAATGATTCTATGAGTATCCCTTGGGTCAACTGGGGTCAGCTGTCCCCGCTGTGTCCTCCTCCCAACTCCTTGTGCCCCCCAACCTCCTCACTGGTGGGGTGAGGAACAGAAAAGGCCTTGACTTTGTGTCAGCCCTGTTCAGCAGTAACAAAAACATCCCCGTGTTATCAACACTGTTTCCAGCACAAACCCAAAACACAGCCCCGTAGTCGCTACCTTGAAGAAAATTAACTCCACCCCAGCCAAAACCACCACAAGCAGCACACAGTTTGCTTTTTTTCTCCATGTGTGCAAAACAAGTAACTCCTATATAGGTAATCATTTCACACTATCAGCTATGCAACTCATTTTTTAAAAGGTTTGCCGATCTGATTATTATATTCAAGCTAAATAAAAAAAAAAAAAAAAAAAAAAACACACATACAGAAAGACTTTTCATGGGGAAAGCATTCCATTTGAGATTTTACTTGTCTTCCTGTGCCAAATTGGCAGGAGAACTATATAATTACAGTGCTTTTGCAAACAAAATTAATTTATTGCAAGTCTGTACATGGTCACCCCTTACATACATGTATTTTACGGAGAACAGAGAGAAAGGATGTCATAGTTTTATTCCACCCCACAGTTAAACCATGAGTATTTTTAAATACAATGACCGTGTGTTGCCACAGACCGTTGCCCCTCTTCCATTTTGAAAGACAGACAAACTTCACAACACCCCTCAGCTCTGTGCCCCCACGTGGGGCCTGGGATGCAGGCTGCCCAGGATCGGCATCGAGACTTGATATGGAGGTACAGAGTTAGAGGAAGGGCTGTTATGTACGGTGTTAAGCATGAAATGTTGTTTTCTTACGTATCTGACTAGGAGACCCAAGCTCAAGACGTATCATTTTTTAGACTAAAATATAACCAAATACACATATAAAAAATCAGTTATCCAAAAAAGCCTTGATGTTGTATATAGAGGATTATTTTCCTTCATCATACCAGCATATCGGTTCCATTAAGATACACAACCGGCTTCCAAAAATCCTCTGTTGCCTTCCCAAGTGTTCATTCTGTGTATCCTGATTTTCAGTTGTTTTTCCTGTCACATTCAATACATCTCGTGTTCATAAATTATAGACTTGCCTGATTTTCCTAACATTACTCAAGAGTCTACAGTTAGGCAGGAACCCAGCAGAGGCTGGAGAGGCCCAAATACAGGATGATGGGATTTTTTTTAAGATGCTAAGAGACTAGGGCACCTTATCCCCCCCCAAACCGAGCTGGCCACCTTCCTTTCCCTTGTTCTCTCTCCGAAATTCAACCCTTAGCAATTTACGTTTGAGGTGCTAAAGAGATGAAGATGACCCATGTGTGTGGTCGCTGGAGCTGCTGGTGTAGGATCATACCTCACAGTGTATGCTCCCAAGTTGTGCCAAACAATTTTACTACATCAGACCATACAGATTCCCTATTTCTCAGAAACATGAGACACATCTCCATTTGCCTGATAGTCACAACCTAGATTTTTGGGGGAAACAAGACAAGCTCATACCTGAAGCACTGTGTCCAGCTCTGGGGCCCCCAACACATGGAGGACATGGGCCTGATGAAGCAAGTCCAGAGGAGGCCCCAAAGATGGTCAGAGGGCTGGAGCACC
This sequence comes from Podiceps cristatus, assembly GCA_000699545.1. NCBI lineage: Eukaryota > Metazoa > Chordata > Aves > Podicipediformes > Podicipedidae > Podiceps > Podiceps cristatus. The sequence goes on along the minus strand of KL265780.1, from coordinate 21,354 downwards.
TCTGCTATGAAGATGGGCTGAGAGAGTCGTGGTTGTTCTGCCTGGGGAAGAGAAGGCTCCAGAGAGACTTTCCAGCAGCCTTCCGGGACCTAAAGGGGTCTCCAAGAAAGCTGGGGAGGGACTTTTGACAGGGGCATGGAGTGACAGGGACAAAGGGTGATGGCTTTAAACTGAAAAAGGGGAGATTTAAATTCAATATAGGGAGAAATTCTTCACGAGGAGGGTGGTGAGGCCCTGGCAGAGGCTGCCCAGAGAAGCCGTGGCTGCCCCATCCCTGGAAGGGTTCAAGGCCAGGCTGGACGGGGCTGGGAGCAGCCTGGGCTGGTGGGAGGTGTCCCTGCCCATGGCAGAGGGGGTGGAACTACATGATCTCTAAGGTCCCTTCCAACTCAAACCATTCTATAATTTCACCAGCACCTCTGTACAACTGTAACACTGTGATCATCAAAGAAATTACTGGCTCAGTGACTTTTTTAGCTGACAGCTAAGCAGATAGATTTCTCATAAATTAATTCCTTCCAAACTCTCATATTAATTTTAGTATTATTTTGGACACAGTAATGTTACCGATACAATTGTATTTCGAGGAACAAACATCAAAAACACTCCATTTCTTTCTTCATGCATGTGAGAAGCTTGTTAGCTGCACAGCAATTAAAACACACGTGTTGAGTTAAACATGTTTGCAATAAGCCACACAGCACAAGCTTCATTGCCACCACGCTGATGAGCTTCTATCCAATTATTCATGTTCTTTTACTGTTGCTAAGAGGCTTTGTTTGTATTGTTTTGGGGGGTTTAAGTCATCTTATATATATTTCCCTGGTAGCTCTCTTAGGGGGGAAAAAGACCCTATCTTTAAGAGGATTTAAAATTATTTTAATCTGAAGAGCACTATAAACATTTCCCACTATACAGGAAGAACAATCCGTTGTTGTTCGTACATTAATCCTGGCAAGCACTTGAAGGGCAGAAACACAATGGGGTGAAATTGTTACAGATAGCCTTAGGGTTATTCCAATACTTGAACAACTAGAATAACAGGGTGGAATTAAAAACGTAGGCCAAACATAGGAAACATGCCTCACGATAAAATCACAGTGCTCAAAAAGAGGAACATAAAACTACCAAAGAGGAGACAATTGTAGAAATTAAATGTGAACCTTGTAGATGCGTAAGAAGTATTTGCTAGCTCAGATAGAAAACCATCCATCCACTCCAAAAAAAAATAATCATCAGCAGGGAAATTATCTTTCTTCCATTTGGACAAGTAAAATTTCACAAGGTTACTGTAGAGAACAACGCAGAACTGGCAAGATGGAAGAGAGGCGAGATAATCTAATAGGCCTTTTCCTATCTAACTTTTATGATTCTCATGAAAAATGACCTGAATAAGTGAAGTTATCTGCCCTTGTCCTCTTTGTTCATATTGAATTTAGTCATAAGGGAAATCCTGCCAAGGATAGTATGTTTTACTCAATTTATTATCCTTTGCGATTGCTCTATAAAATATTAGATACATGGTAGAAAAGGTTATGGGGGTTTGGGGTGGGGATTTTGCAAAGGAAGGAGGAGGAACACCTTGAGTACCTGCTAGCAGAAAGACTTAAGACAACAGGAACTGATTAATTTTTCTGTAGAGAATGTTTATCTATTAGTCCATGTTCAGAGGATTATATTAAACCTCAATGTGGTATAATTTAAAAAAAAAAAAAAAAAGCAATTGAGTAGCGAACAGTTTCTCAAACCATTTCAATTCCAAGTAAGTCACAAATAACACTGGAGTCAGAAGCTCCATCTATCTGGTGCACAGACTTCATCACTGTGAGAAGCTGAGGTTTTCCTTTGAAGGCGCAAGATTTTATTAGCCTGCTACTTTTGGACTCTGGCTGTTAATCGTACGGTTAGACTGCTACTGCTGTTACAGCAAAACGCAAGAAACAAGAACCTACTCTTTCAGGGTTTCCATTTGGTGTAGCTGACTGACACTGAACCTATCCTTGCGTCGTGCTGCAAGTCTCCTTTGCAGACTTCTTCCATGAAATGCATCACTAGCCCCAACATCTGTGCAGACAAAACTTGGGTCAAGCACAGAGCAGACTGTGAACCATAAATAACGGGCAGGGAATTATGGTAAAACTCAGGTGCAGCCGGTCACAAGCACCGCTGATCAATTCTTTTGGACTCGAACACACTGAAGTTGGTTTTCTAAAGCTATAAAGGCGAACCATAATTATGCAGGATCTGTTAAGTCTTGGGAATGCACTCCCTGCACACCCTGCTACATGTGCAAGCGGGTGCTGTAAGATTCCAGTAAGAGGTTTTGACATTTCTCACTTACCATTCAATCCCTACCCCAAAACAAGAGACTGGGAACTAGCAGCTGCACGCTATTGTAATGAGTGGTGTCAAAAATGCCAAGCAAATGAGTAACACATGTCTGCGAAGCAGCCTTTTCCTGGGCTGACCTCTGAGGCTGAACGGCTGCCCCTTTCCTGACAAAAGGACTGCGAAAAGAAAAACATCCCGACTACCGCTACGTAATCCCGTGGGCAAGACGCTGCGTCCCTTTCAGAGTAAAGAATGTTACATCGTGCATTCGGGATAAGATCAGATCCAACCGCGGTAAGCACAGCTCAGCTCCTTAAATACTCCCACTTCTCAAAAGCTTCCTTAAAAGCTGACTGGATTCCTACCGAGCAGGTCTCTGTTCCCTCATGCACTGGCATTTTACTTTTTTTTTTTTTTTTTTTTTTTTTTTTTTTAGGGGGGATTTGCTAAATCACTGCTGCTATAGTATCCCACGTGGATTTGTAAGGCTGTTCTTGGAGTGAATACTGGGAGACAAAGTCAGAGCAGAAGCCCCGACTCACCTACGGGTTTCTGGAGGTTGGCTTTTTGTCGTTGAAAAGATGGACGTGCTCCTCTCCAGCTGTGTCAGACATTAGCATCAAAAGGCCTAGAAACTATGCGTGTTATTTCTTAACCTCTTTCACAGCAAGTTCCTCCTGACCCTTTACTTTGGACTAGATTATACACATTTACAAAAACTAATTGCCCAAGACGCATTCCAATTACAAGTCTAATTATACTTTTCTAACTGTTGCCTGACCGACTCAGTGTCAAATCAAACCACGTTTTTTTCTTTTATTCCATATTAAATTGGGCTGAAAGGCTTTCTGGAGCTCTATAAAGTTCAGAAGTAGATAAAATGTAAGCATCTGAAGACTCCGATAAAAGGCCAAGCCAAGACAGAAGAGCTTACACCATGTGGACATCAGAAGGTCCTGTCAAGATTTAATGAACCTTAGACTCTGCTACCCTCCCTCGGAGGATGCAGGAGGCAGAAGGGTGAAAAGCACGTACCTTTCTCCCCTCTCCTCTTCATCCTCCCGCATTTGGGCTTCCTCTCTTTGGGCATGAAAGTTGACTGGGTGGAAAGCACCAGCAACTGTCCACCTTCTCCCTGGAAAGAGGGGCCCCACACGGTTCCTCACTCATCTCGGAACTGCTTTCATTTCCTCCTCTTCTCTCCCAACCCTTCGGCAGCTGCCAGCTTCAGACCTTATCCCACTTCCCACCCACTGTTTATCTAACATCAGGCTCTGCCCTGTCACTCCACCCTGGCCAGCGCAAGCCAAAGCTCCTTTCCTGCAGTTCTCCTGCCTGAAAGACAGCCCCTGCGAAGTCTCCACTTGTTTCAAACCTGCCAGAAGTAGTTTTCTTTTCTAGGACGTCCTTAAAAAGGAGAGGGAGAGCAATTAAACACTGTGAACATTTATTAGGAGTAACAATGGGCTCACCATTGCTTTGTGTCTTTACATGAATATTAAGTGTTTCCAAAATGCTGAATTCCCAGCTTTGGGAGAGTTTTTCAGCCATTTTCCAGTTACAACCGGATGATTACGTCAGTCGCTCCTGGTCTTGGAACCTGTAAATCCAAGTCAGCCTATTTTACACTGCTGTTTTGGTTTGGGGGTTTTGTTTTTGGAGGCTTTATGGCTTTAAAATAATCTGGGCCACTGTGCTCAAAGGACAGTAATCAATGGCTCAACAACCAGTTGGCAGCCAGGGGTTGATACTTGGCCTAGTGCTGTCCAAAAACTTCATCAATTACTTGAATGCCACCATCCTGCCTTCAGCAGTTCTGCAGACATGACCAGTAGAGCTTAAACCGAAAGAGACCTTGAGAAATTTGAGGACTGAGGATTGAGAAATCTCAAAGTTCAGCAAGGAGAAGGATGAAGTTGCACACCTCCAGCAGAACAACCGTTAAATCAAGACAGGCTGGGAACGTACCAGCTCAGCAGCAACCCTGCTGAAGGGGTTGCGTTTCAGCAGATGTCAAGACGAATGCGTGCCAGCCAGGTGCACTCAGCTCTAGTAAAGCAATCCCCACACTGAGCTACCTTGGGAGGGATGTGGCTAGCAGGTCAAGAGAAGTCATTATTGGCACCGACTTGGCACTGGTGAGGCAACACTTGGCAGATGGTAGACACCCTTCTCCAAGCAAGAACAATGTTAAACAAACCAACCAAAACCCAGCAGAGAGCTACCAAGATGATCTGGGTATAAAACACGGGACTTACGAAAACAAGCTGAGGAAGCCAGGCTTGTTTCATCTGGCCAAGAGGAGGCTGAGGGCAATCTAACCGCAGCCTGCAGCTACCTAAAAGACGGCTACAAAGATGGCAGAGCAACAGCATTATGAGGAGACCTTTGCGGTAGCCTCTCCTCAGGCACCCCAGAGCATCATGCCCAACACGCTCAGGATCAGTTTGAGTATCAGATGAAGTCCAGGAAGGAAGAAATCCCCTTCCCTCTTCCTCTCCTGCATGAGCTCAAGTGAACCTTCAGCAATGCCCCATCGAAGCAGAGTTGGCAATTAACACCCTCTTCTCTCCCATTATTTACTTGCGACAAGGTTTAGCTCATAAGGACTGAAAGTGTGTATTTATTTTACTACTCAGAATTCGCGCCATCTAAATTTACTCATAATTAGCACAGGTGATCTAATATTCCTTTCTGACCTTAATTTCCACAAAACCCATCAAATTAATTATTCTTTCGGACATGTACCCAGACTACAAAACCTTGAGTCATTACAATTCCTACCCGGTTCCAGGCCGACGTAAATGAAAGAATCGGACCCTTAAATTCGGGAAGAACTTGTAAGCAGCGTTGCGTTAATGGATCTCCTGGAACAACCTCATCTCTGAGAAGAAGAATGTCAACCACTTGTACGGCAGCCTTTGAAGCGCCTCTCCACAGAGGAAACAAGCCATCAGCCTAGACAAATTCACCGGCTGGGTTTTGATGGTTAGATGGATCACACGACAAACAGATCTGTACGCTGCATTTCAAACAGATGCTGAAATTGCTTTCTGCTCCACAGCTTATACTCCTAGGAATCGCTGGTGTCAATAAAGTGGAACGGCACCCGATTATTTTGCCTTCTGTGGTTGCTGTTATTGCTGCTGTGTAAGAAAAACACTCACGTTCTGATAAAGCGTGAGGCTTTTATACAGCCTTGTGTTCTTGACCTCAGTCCTACTGCTGTCCTGCTCAGCTCTCCACTCACACAGCCTGTTAGAAAACCCTCGAAGTGGGTACATGTGTATTTGGAGATTCAAAATATTTACTGCTAAATTCACGTGCCAATAGAGCATTTACTTGGACATCTGAGGAGGAAAAGAAAAAAAGCAACATCTTTCATTTGAGTGAGCCTGATGTTTATCTTCTACACCAAACAAGCTGAGACAGGTTCACACTTTTATGTACCTTTCAGTTTTCTAAAACAGCCCAAAAGCATTGAAGATATCATCTGCCTAACGATGAGGGAGAAAAGGCTTGTTCCGCGGGACCCGAGGATCCCAAACAGCTGGGTTTCTGCGCCAGGTCCTGGTTCTGCTTACCCACAGGATCTTCTTCCACCAGCCCCAGGACAGCCCACCTCACTGGCAGCTATCGGCTCCCACCTGTACGCGTGCGCAAAGTTACAGTGGATGAAGTAGCGAGCACAGGGATGCCAGTAAGGGCTGAACCCCCTGAGGATGGAGCCAAGATCTTGCCCTGCCAGTGGGGATGAGGTAGGGCAGAAACTGTATTAAACTGAATTCCAGTTTCCAAGGGAAGTCTGTCACTGGTTACTAGCACACGTCATCGCTGAAATGTATCATTCTGTTTCCTACATAATAAAAAGTTAAACAAAGACTCTCAAATTACTAATTAGGTGTCATTGTTTAAATAAGCGTGCACGGAAGCAAGGGCCAAAATAAAGGAGTTTTAATTTTAATAAAAAGGCAACAATTTACAACTAATATCTGAAGGGTTGTACAAAGCAGGGAGTACCAAATTCTTCTAGGAAAACAGAAGCATAAAAAAAAAAACAAGTTTATAACCAAATGTTATAAATCAGCAGTCTGGGATCCTTGACTTCAATACAATTAAAATCAGCGATAATATATCAACTTGATTGAAATTAATCTCTCCTGTTAGCAAATAGGTGCACTCCCAGCTTCACGGGCCATACTCCTCATCGCAGCTCTCCCAGGCAACGCTTTCCCTGTGTCACTGCACCTACGTGACCCCTTTGCACACTAGGAAAGCTCTGGGATGCAACGTGTGAAACGGAGCCATGCATCTGCGGTCCCAGGCAGACAGCACTACACCAGTTGTGTCACACTGGCACGGGTTATTTTCAAAAATACCACAAATTTCACTTTTTCCTTTAAATACAATTCAAGGGGAGACCTTCTCGCTCGCTGCAGCTGCCTGAGAGGGGGCTGGAGCCAGGGGGGTCGGTCTCTGCTCCCCAGGAACAGCGACAGGACGAGAGGGAAGGGCCTGGAGCTGCGCCAGGGGAGGGTTCGGTTGGGGATCAGGAACCATTTCTTCCCCCAAGGGCTGTCAGGGCCTGGCCCAGGCTGCCCAGGGCAGGGGGGAGTCCCCGTCCCTGGGGGGATTGAACAGACGGGTCGATGTGGCGCTGAGGGACGTGGGTCAGTGGGGGCCTTGGCAGCGCTGGGGCAGCCGTTGGGCTCGGGGAGCTCAGGGGTCTCTTCCAACTGCAACGATTCCATGATTCAAAGATTCAATACAAACTGAAGATTCGGCAGCACTTGCCCAAGGAAATTCCTGCACATCACAAACCACCTGCTTCATTAAACCACAAGTATTGCATTTATGCCCAAAAATGATACAATCCACGGGCATAAAATAAACACACAGATAGAGCAAAGCCTAAAAGTTACAGGAGTCTTGGTCTTACTTTCTCACACTTTTTCAGGTTAAAGTCAGCACCTCAACACGATGGAAATGGCACATTGTCCTGTCTGGTACCTCCTCAGCCAGGAGAGATGCCGTGGTCCCCCCGAAGCCCCAGCTCTGCTCTGCTCTAAAAGCCCTTGGTACACTCTCGACGGACCTATTTGTACATCACGACAGGCAGAATTACTGCTCCCACATCCTGCGGCCATCACACATGTGCAGACATTTAGCAAAACCCTCATCGTTTTCTTAAATGAACATGAAAACCATCTCCAGAACAAACGAAGGCGTATCTGAATCTGAAGGAAAGATGAAGAGGATGATGAAATGGCAAGCCCCGATATACAGAACACATCTATAAAAGTAGGTAAAGGAGGACAAGCAAAAATAATCACTTCCTCTCCCAGCAGACAAGTCTCCAAGATCCCCTTTGCCAAATAAAGAGGAAATTTTAAGAGAAATTCAATATTTAAAATACATTATGCCTACTGCAGCCCTTTCTCATATAAAATACAATAATCCTAAAAATAGAAGCAGTCGAGCTTCCCTGACAAGGTTATTACTTAAGTATTTGCACAATCATTTTTCATCTTAGATGTACTACGAAAAGGAATAGAATGTACTACGAAAAGGCAGAAAATAGATGTATTATGAAAATGAATAGAATCATAGAATCAAAGGGTTTGGGTGGGAAAGGCCCTGTCAAGGCCATCTATTCCCACCCCCACCATGAGCAGGGACATCTGCAACTCCATCAGGTCGCTCAGAGCCCCGTCCAGCCTGGCCTGGGATGTTTCCAGGGACGGGGCATCCACCACCGCTCTGGGCACCCTGTGCCAGCGCCTCACCACCCTCAGCATGGAACATTTCTTCCTCATATCTCCTCTGAATCTCCCCTCTTTTAGTTTAAAACCATCCCCCCTTGTCCTTTCACTGCAGATCCTACTAAAAAGTCTGTCCTCGGACTTCTCAGCCTCACTAACAACTGTGGCCCAGACAGGGGATGTAGAGAAATGTCCGTGGCTGCAGCAAACTTTAAGGCATTTTGGAAATCCTGCCTGTGCCAGCAGTTCTGGAAAGGGCCACACGGGATGGAAGAGAGGAGATATTCCAGTGAGACTTCTTGCTTTTGTCCCCCACAATTACATCCCCTCGTATCTTAGGCTTACGGCCTCACCCTCATTCAGAAATTTCAAATAGCGAGCTGTGCGTGCATGGGCAAAGCCAAGGAGAGCAGAGAGCTCAGCCTAAGGATCCTACCGCCGCAATCGCTACTTTCTAAGAATATATCAAAATACAGCCAGAGGTGGGTTTAAAGCAACATAGATAAATTTTCAGGGCAGTCGGCAGTTTCCTGTTTTCTAGCGCTTCCCCATTTATCCTGACTAGAAATAAACACGGCAAAGCAATATGGTTTTAGCAGCTGCTTTAAAATTCTTCTTATCTCAACATAAGAGAATGGATAGGGCAAGTAAACCAGAGCGCATATATATGGCCTAAATGTGTCAGATACTGAGTAGTCTCATAATCCAAATTATTCTCTAAGGAAAACAACAGAAGGCAAAAAATATTTGAAATAGGATGGTAAATGCTAAAATCCAACTCTACCACCCTCCCCGTCAAGAACACAGTCACACGCACAGCGTCTACATGCAGAAATACAACAGGAAAAATTAAGCAGGTTGTAACAACAAACAGAATGAAAAAAAAAAAAATCTATTTGAATCCTCCCACTATTGAATTCCTTTGATGGCGACTGTTTGACTTAACATAAATCCAAAGTACAAAAATCAAGAGGACATAAAGCATAGATTCACTGCCCCTTCTTACCTGTGCCAGTACTTACTACGTAACGCACTCGAGGACTTCAGCGCATTCTAAAAATCAGTTTGTTCTTCAGTTCTCACCATTACTTTAAAGCGGCACCAATGCTAAAACCCAGAGCTACGACTTTTCTTCTATAGAATTGATCCCTGCAAAGGTTTTATCCAAGATGACTAAAAATAGCCTTGCAAGGGAAATAGCAATCATTCCATTTTAGGGATGTAAAAAACAAATATCCAGACATGCTACAGATCTCGCGCAACGTCATACAAGGAGTCAGATCCTGTGTGACGCACAGTCCATGTCTAGGTCCCTGCTTTTGTCTTCCCCTTGTCTTGATGGAGACTCTCTTCATCCTAAATCTAAATACCTTAGCAGACTGCAATAGAGATCATTTCCAAAAGAATAACATAACTTTGCCTCCGACAACAATTTTTTATGTTGAAATACCCTGTTGAACAAAAGAATTTTCCACAACAGAAGGGTTTGAAAGCTCTTCAGCTTCTTCCTGTGAAGTTTTAAATTATATTATTCAGGATTAACTCCCCAAGCAGAGCTTGGAAACTATTGGAAAGAGGCAAATAAGCGTAGGGCTTAGCCCAAAAGTTTCTGCAAGGTTTTTAGGTAGACCTGTTGTTTAAGGGGAGAAAACTGGTAGGAAAAAAAGGAAGAATCTAGTTACTGTGGCTGAACGAGCACTGAAAATGTGAAGTTTCGGAGTTTTTCCAATCCCCTAGGTAGTTCGACTGTCTAGTGCTGAATAAAGCTGGTGAACGCCACTGGAGATACTCAGCGCTCTGTGGGCTACAGCAGTTACATCCATAATTCATGTCGTTTACACATCTACCTGCTGCTTGGGAAAGACGAGCAGAGAGACACATGACGTGGGGAAGAGCTTTTTCCTTCTTTCACACTCGTTTCCACCCTCTCAAAAGAAAAAGAAAAAAGATGGAAGCAGAATCGCGATTAATCCCAGAAGTGTAAGAAAAACTTAGTGCTTCTTTTCAAGCAAAAGAGAACAAAAAATGGATCGATATGGTTTAGATGGGGGTGACAAGAAAACTGTGGCCAAAGCAGCTGAAAGGCAGAGGTGGCCAGTGGGTCTTTTGACCAAAGCATCATTCCCCGCACCCCACAAGGGCGGCCACCTTCCACGCAAGCCCCCGGCCCACACCTGTCCACACCCACGTACGCACACTCACAAAAAGCAAGTCTTGCATCTGATTTTTAAAAGTTACATGTATTTTCCCTTTGCAGATACCAGTTTGGAACCGGACAGAAATATATATACCCCTTTTGAAACTTAAAACAACAATCGAGATCATTTAGATGTTTCAAAACTGTATGTTGCCCAACTTGGAAAACTTCTTAAATATGCCTGATAAATGGGGAAAGTTGACTATGGGAAAGAAAAGTGCTTAATTAACACTACACTAAATCAAGTAGGCTACATTATCTTACTGAGCAATTACTACAGCTATTAGTAGAAGATAACTAGCTGGGGGTCATGTCATGGAACACTCCAGTACATGAAGTATCATGCATTTAGTTTGTATGCAATTAAGACCATTTCATTGTCTCGTCAGGTTCCCTGTGACACCCAATTAAGTAATAACACAAGGAAAGAGCTCTTAATTAATGAGGAAAATCCTCTGCAAGCTAGACACAGGTGTGTGTATCTCAAGTAGAGCCTGAAATAGTTGAATAGATCATTTAATCTTTATTAAAAAAACACACTCAAATTTGTATCTAATTAACTCAATAGCAGGATTCTTTTTGATTTCTTCCAAGGGGGTTACATTTCTTCGCAATATTCAACAATCAAGTGGTTCATAAAAGATTAAAATTAAAACTGACACTTGGAGTGAAAGAGTGGTTGCAAGTGAACACAATTTGCACATCGTTATTCCTGGTTTTTCACAAATTGGTTTAAATGATCCTTTTTCTTGCAATGTTTTTCAAAACCAGCCTCCTATATTGGTACTGAATGAGCATATCTGTATTTCTTTCTAAGCAGATGCTTTTCAGTGTATTTTAAAACATTAGCTGAGCCAACTAAAATAACCTCAACAACATGAGACCATGTTACATATCCATTGTCTCTGGCCCATATAGTTACGGGATCGCTGACGTGTGACAGACAGTAACGAGTCAGATGAAGCCGGCCCATCTTTTTTCAACACCCATGCATTTTTCTTGCATCTTTGACCAGAGACACATTGTTATTCTCGCACTACAAATGAATATTTCCAAGCATGAAACATAACCAATAATAATGCTCACCTCCTGGTACGGAATTCTCCACTATTTATTTCTCTTTTCCTCTGTACACCATCTACTCAATAAAAAGTTTTCTTCAAGACAGGGAAAAGGTTTAATTCCTGAAACCTACAGAATTATAGAATCGTATAGTTTGGAAGAGACCCCTGAGCTCCCCGAGCCCAACGGCTGCCCCAGCGCTGCCAAGGCCCCCACTGACCCACGTCCCTCAGCGCCACATCGACCCGTCTGTTCAATCCCCCCAGGGACGGGGACTCCCCCCTGCCCTGGGCAGCCTGGGCCAGGCCCTGACAGCCCTTGGGGGAAGAAATGGTTCCTGATCCCCAACCGAAACCTGCCCTGGCGCAGCTCCAGGCCCTTCCCTCTCGTCCTGTCGCTGTTCCTGGGGAGCAGAGACCGACCCCCCTGGCTCCAAGCCTCCTTTCAGGTAGTTGTACTACTTCTTCCCAAATTATGTTGTAGTACAACTTCTACCCAAATCATATACAGCCCTTATAAACTACAGGCATGGACGTTATTTTTTTTAAGAAGCAAAAAGATCTTTTTAAGGTTTAATCCTTTATATAGTTACATAAGTGTGTCTGTATAAGGCTAAGGCCTTCCCAAGAGTTGGTGTGGGCACGTATGTGAGCATATACAAACAGTCAAGTTCAAAAAACGGTTAAGGAGAGATTTATAGATACTGCCTGAAATACTCGCATAAAACTGTTGTTCTTAGACACAGCTATGGTATTTTGGTTGAGCTAAATGAAACCCCATCACAGCCAGCAATGTTAGAATAGGCAGTGCAACATCTTTAATGTTTTGTGATACCTGTCAAGGACAATGTCATATAGAGGCTATAGCAAAAAATGATACTAGAAAAAGTCAGAATATCATCCTAGGTCTCTTTCTCACATGCTTCAGTAAGCAGAACAGCAAAATTTAAATGCAAAGAATGACATTTCCATCAGTGAAGTAGTTTTGTACCCAAATTTCTCCAGCTAAAGAAAGTGGACGTGTGTCTTTCAATGCCTTAAACGTATAGGACAATCTTCATAACTGTACGTAAAATTGCATATCCATAAAGTGCAGCTGGTATAGACAGATAGTCTTTAATAAAGACTATCCCCCATTTTCCATTGTTTGGTTTCAGTGACATTGCAACCTGAATAAATTTTAATTGTTCAAGCCACAGTTTTCTACCTTGGCGTCTGACTTGTGATGGAGTTCGCAGGACTTCAACCCTGAGAAGCTGGAACGGGTCTGCTTCTTCTGCCACTGGGAAGGTCCAGACCTTATCCGAGTGCTTTATATTCAAAATTTGGTTACAGGAGTTGGCCCAAAGGTGAGGCAATAATAGACATTGAAGATGTGTTCTTAAGTATGCTCATAAAAATCAGTCCTAACTGGCCAAATTATAGAACTCCAAAAACTGTACCTTTTACAGGTTAATTTGCATAATTAAACACAGAATATTTCATCTTCCTAATCCTCCACTCAGGCCCTTTATGTACACCAGCAACAGGCACCTTGCTCCATCCCCCAGGCTCGGCACACGGGGTCTTTGCAACTTTGCGGGGTCATTATGTTCTTTGGTAGCCAGAATTCAGGATTATTCCAACCTCAGCATCCTCCAACGTCAAATAAAATAAACCAGTAAGAAACTTCCAATAGCACGAGTCCTTTTTAACAGTTACTTTGCACAAATGGTATCAACCTCACACTATTTATGTTAGAGCTGCGTTTCCTATTTAAAGTCCTAACATTCAACATAGTTCCATATTATAACTTGCGATTTTTCACATTTCCAGCTCATTAAAGCTTGGCATGAGCATACACTTACGGTTGCAAAGCCACATGACAAAAAGAGAAATCCCAGAACTGATAGTACAGAATTTTTTAGTACTAGTACTTCACACTCACTTTTTTTTTTTTTTTTTTTTTGCTAGGACACCTATTTTAATCTGTTTAAGGACCAAACTAGCCTTAAGAGTGAATGAAGCCGTTGTCTGCAGGACTGTTGCCCTCTCAGATGAAGAAGTAGATGGCACATAGTACAGACGACAAGAAGCTGCAGCAACAAGTATGGTCTTGCCTTCAAGCATTAAGATGAACGCTGCCGCAAGGAACTGGTCTTCCTGAGCATCTGCCATAGAGATTCTTCGTAATGCTCAACTGAAAACTCTTTCGAGCTGATTAATTAATTGCATAATCTTCATTTTCTGGACACTGAATGCCAAATCTGCAATTTAGATGCTGAGACCTGACAATCACATCTGTGGTCAACAGAGCTTAGTACTGAATATACAAAGTGCGACGAAGATGCAAAGATTCTCTGAGAACACATGCCCTGGGCATCTCAAGAAAGGAATGTGACGTTCGTCAGCATCTATTTTTCTGACAAATACTTAAACTACTCTCTTTGGACCTCAGTTCCTTTGCTGCAAAATGAGGACCCATAATTCTTAACAGACTCCTGCTCGTGAAGCAGCCTGAACCCGCACTCGAATTTGGACCTACCGTACACAGAAGGGATTTTTCACATATATCCCCAGCACAGGTGGCCCATCCTTTGCACGTAGTCGTGCTCAGCTACACAAGAACCATCCATGTACCATGAACCCAATAATCTGCTTCCAAACAGATGGACAGCCTAGTTAATCTGGTGCAAGCACAGCCTTTATCAGCTTCCACCCGCAAGCCCAGCTCAGGGTAGCGCGCCAGGCACCACAGATCTATTCTTCCAGCTCTTCGCTCCACCTCTGCACTGCCACAAAAAAATTGTGACCCTTTTTTTTTCTTTTTTATGTGTGTTTATGCCACACCAAGAAATAGATGTGTCTCAGCTCCCCATGAAAACAGTCCACGGCTAAAATGCTGCCGAGGAAGCGTAACTCTGAGCACCACCATGTCCGTATAATCCTCTGCTCGTTTCCAGCCTCACCTCTCCTCCCTGCAAGCACCATCACTTTTTTTTTAGATTTCTTTCCCTGATTGAGAATCAGGTATGGAAACAAACTCCTAAATCCCTACTTTAGGGGCAAACATGGGCAGGAATTGCAAGAAACGTTATTTGCAGGAGACAAGGGAAGGGCAGGGAGGAAGGCACATGAAAATTTGAGCTTGCTCTTCTTCCCAGGCTCCTCGAGCACAGTCACCTCCCCTCGGCATCAGCCTTCCGCCTCTTCAGCATTTTTCTTCCCCAGATGGCAAAGGAGACCAGCTTTCTAGAAACTCAAATCTTCTTTACAGCACAATAAAAGTCTTTAATTTAATAAATAAATTAAATAAAAAGAAACTACCCAAGCTACACTAACCTGTCCAGAGTCTTCTACAGCAGATCCCTATGGGGAAACATTGATCAAGAGGACAGAGCTGTACTTTTATAACCTCCCACCCCGGTTTCTTTCACCACATAGGTTCTTCTCTAAACCCTGAATCTCTTACCTCAGCTGCTCACTTTCAGCTCTTGAAAGTTTTGGTACAAAGAAGCCACTGAGCCAATTTTTTTTTTTTCTTTGATCAATCATGTCCCACTGTTCAGAAAACAGGTTAAAAACCATTAGTCTTGCTTATGTTATCCAAACGCTTGCTAGGATATCATCTTTCCTATAATTTATTTAGCACCGAATCCCTTGACAATACATCTAAAGTATTCTTAGATCCCTTCAAATATCACTCAAACCAGCAGTTCTGATTGCGAGGCAGAACGGGCAGAAATAGGTTTCAGATGCAGACAAAGACCGATCGATGCATGTGGCGTATTTTCTGAAGACGGCTATGAACAGGGTCCAACCGGTGCCTTGGCAAAGCCTGGCTTCAATGACCACAACAGATAATCTGGAGACATCCAGCTACTAAACTACATCGCCTGGGGCCAGCGGATTTAAATAGTCTTTGTCTTGCTGCTCGCGTGCCTTCCAGTATTCTTGTCGCATCATATCAGCCAGTGCTGCCGTGCACTTCAAACTCCGTTTTATAAAGTTTTCTAAGTTATTTGCAGAGGGAAAGGCTCAGGATGAGGTCACTTTGTGGAGAAAGTAAGTTTACAGATGGTTTGTAAACAGCAATTATACAGGTAATTGCATTTCATAAATCCCTCCCTCAACTGATCCTAAATTGAGATCATCGCCCTGTGAGCATCGTCAAGTTTCAAAACAATATAGGTGTCTCTTTACAGCTCTTAGAGAGTCCCTATTATAAATAAATAGAATCCTTTTACCTCTAACTCTCAGCAATATAATTCCATTCCCACAGTCACCATGTGTTCTACAACATTTTTAGGGCTTGTCTTCAGCTCACAGTTAATTTGAGCTATAACCCAAAACCGCCCTTACCATTCTGGACAGAAATTTTTAACTAGAACAAGGTAGTAATTTTAATGCAAAGGTTGGCCCGTTAAGTAAAAACTAATGTTTCAATTAGCAAACTCCATCACTTCCTAACACAACCTCTGTAACACGGCCACAGGTTAACGGTGCCTGGTGCCTTTCCGCAATTCTTTCTGCCCGGGAAGGAAAGACGTGTTCATAGTTTCATCAATTTAAAGGCCAAGAAGAGCCCACAGCTGCACCGAAATTCCCCTCCACATGCCATTAAATATCATCCACAAACTGAACTTAATTCTTGACAAGAGCATACCCTGTGTTGGCCTATACAGTTGTAAAAGAAAAGTGATCAAATAAGGGCATTTCTAGAGGTGGAAAATGTGTGTTTTCCTTTGATCATTCATTACAACAGCCGGTCCACCTCCCTAACAAAACCATGCCTCGCTTCAACTCTGAACTGCCCGATTTCCTCTTTAAAACACTGATTTTAGGTACGCTTTCCTCAGACGCATAGGAGGACACTCAGTGCCTGGAATTTTCTCTGTGGGATACTACCGCAGTCAAGTGCTCTGATACACTAAAGAGACTTAATTCTAAGCTTCTCTGGGGCATGTTTTTTTCTAGTCCTGAGACTTTTTGTGTTTCTTCTGTCCCCTACAACTTATTCAAAAGCTATTTCAAGATGTTGAAATGGAAATGATACACAATCTTCCTGTAAGAAAGTGATGAGTACCAAATACAGAAATGAGACTTATTCTCTTCTGAATATTTTCTTGCTCATAAACCTAAAAAAATTTAAAAAAAAAAAAAAGCCTTCTTTGCTACAGCATCAACCCTAGTGTTCACATGGCTTTGTTCACCACTGACCTTTTAATCCCTTTTAGGCATTACTACTCATAATACAGCAACTCTCTCATTCTGTAGGCATGGCTTGCAACTTATCTCCAGCAGCATTGCTTTACGGCCATTTTATTCTCCTTAAATCAAACACAAAGTTGCCAAGCCCAAGCTACTAAGCAATCAGAACCACCTGGTATGATGATACCTGCCCTTAATGAGCACATAGAATCATAGAATGGTCAAGGTTGTAAAAGACCCTTAAGGTCATCGAGTCCAACCGTTAACTCATCACTGCCAAGTCCATCTATCCCATGCCCTCAAGCACCGCATCTCTCCGTGCTTTAAATACCTTCAGGGATGGAGACTCAACCCCT
>JMFS01044470.1:0-10876 GCA_000699545.1 Podiceps cristatus | reverse complement strand
ATTAAAGGGAGGGCAGGGGCAGGTGACATGATAGCAGGGGTCTGCTGCAGGCCACCCAACCAGGATGAGTGAGCGGATGAGGCCCTCTATATGCAGATGGGTGCAGCCTGATGGCCCTCATGGGGGACTTGAACCACCTTGATATCTTTTGGAGGGACAACACAGATGAGCACAAGCAATCCAGAAAGTTCCTGGAGAGTATTGATCATAACTTCTGCCACCAAGTGATAGAGGAGCCCACAAGGAGAGGTGCTGTGCTGGACCTTGTTCTTACCAATAAGGAGGGGTTGGTGGGGAACATGAAGCTCAAAGGGCAGCTTTGGCTGCAGTGACCACGAAATGGTGGAGTTCAGGATCCTTAGGGCAGTGAAGAGGGCGCACAGCAAGCTCACTACCCTGGACTTCAGGAGAGCAGACTTTGGCCTCCTCAGGGATCTGCTTGGTAGTGTAGCTTGGGATGAAGCCCTAGAGGGAAGAGGGGGCCAAGAAAGCTGGCTAATATTCAAGGATCACTTACTCCAAGCTCAAGAGCAATGCATCCCAAGAAAGAGGAAGTCAGGCAAAACTTCCAGGAGGCCTCCATGGATGAACAAGATGTTCCTAGGCAAGCTCAAGCAGAAAAAAGGGTGGAAACAAGGACACGTAGCTTGGAAGAAATACAGAGAAATTGTCCGAATAGCCAGAGAGCAGGTTAGGAAAGCCAAAGCCCTGACAGAATTAAACCTGGCCAGGGATGTCAAGGGCAACAAGAAAGCCTTTTCTAGGTATGTCAATGGTAAAAGGAGGACAAGGGAGAATGTGGGCCCTCTCCAGATGGAAGCAGGGGACCTGTTTACCTGGGATACGTAGAAAGCTGAGGTGCTTAACCACTTTTTTACTTCAGTCTTCAGCAGCAAGTGCACTAGCCATACTGCCCAAGTCATGGGTCCCCAAGATGAGGATGGAAGAATGAAGAACTGCCCGCTGTAGGAGAAGACCAGGTTTGAGAGTACTTAAGGAACCTGAAGGTGAACAAGTTCATGGGTCCTGATGAGGTGTATCTGCTGACAGAGTTGGGGCTGTTCAGCCTGGAGAAGGCTCCGAGGTGACCTTCTAGCAGCCTTCCAGTACCTGAAGGGGCCTACAGGAAGGATGGAGAGGGGGTTTTTACAAGGGTGTGTAGTGAAAGGACAAGGGGGAATGGTTTTAAATAAAGGAGGGCAGATTTAGATTAGATATTAGGAAGAAATTCTCCACAATGAGGGTGGTGAGGCACTGGCACAGGCTGCCCAGAGAAGCCGTGGATGCCCCATCCCTGGAAGTGTTCAAGGCCAGGTTGGACGGGGCTCTGAGCAACCTGGTCTAGTGGAAAGGTGTCTCCGCCCATCCATGGCAGGGGGGTTGGCACTAGATGATCTTCAAGGTCCCTTCCAACCCAAACCATTCTATGATTCTATGATTGTGAGATGCTCACAATCAGCACTCCAGAACTGTAAAAAGGATTGAGATCTACTAGTGAATATCTCTAAAACCTTACATGAATTTCCACCACCAGCACTGCCACTCCCAAACCTTCAGAAAGCATGTTTCAGCCTCCTGCAATTAATGGACTGGCTCTTTTAGCACTACAAGATTTTTAATACAGTTTTTATTCCTCTGTTTTGCTTTCTGGCTGTCAGCACTTCATGTTAAAATACTCCAAAGCTTCTCTTTGCAACCACAAGATCTACAAAGATTATTGTTTTAACTGAAATCTTAGTGTTTTGTGTAATTGATGCTACAAATACCATCTTTTAGAAAATCATGTAGTATTGTTAACTACCATTTTTGTCAGGCTCTTTTACATGCTAAAGCCACAGATGAAGATTCTTCCTATAAAATCTCCATTCCTCTCTTTCAAAGTTCTCCAAAGTTGAGCCACAATAGTATGCTTATGGGATTAGCCGACATTGCCTATGTACAGGGTGCAGTCACAAATCTTAAATTCCATCTAAGTTCTAAAACCTTGTGTTTGCTGTTGGTGAGACACCTCATAGAACTGAAAGACAGACAATAGTAAATTAAAGGTACAGGAATTCAGATGTAGTTTAAGCTCTTTGTATTTAATCCACATTTTCAGAATTTTTTACTCATACTTATTTGAAAACACTGAGGACATCTATAGATAGATTATATAATAGCAGTTTTGCAACTACTGTCTCTGTTGTTCTTTCTTGAGCTCATGCATCATGCCCTCTTGTGAATTGGAGCATAACCAATCCGAAGAGGGAACTGTCTTTTAATCACACTGGCTATCTCCAAATTAAATTTTCACATTCATTCAGTCAGAGTGTCTGTGTCTTTATGGTTGAAAAAAATAATGTAGTACCATAGGACAGATCACTTCAAAATGCAGTCAGATATTCCTGCTACAACATAAAAGAAAGGAGTAAAAACTAGTAGTAGAGGCTGCAGAAAGCCATAAAATCAATGCATTACCATCATATGCTACCTAGGGTTATCAGTGGGATTTGAAAAGTAGCACAGAGAAAGCACAGAGAAAGTAATACTCAAAATGGATGCCCTGATCTGTCTTCTTCTGATCTGTTTCTTCTTCATTTATTTTCTAAATTATTTTTCACCTTCAATTTCATTATCTCTTCTGGATGTCTCTGTACTCACTCGTAGAGTTTGTTGTGTACCAGCTGCTTGGGAGGAAAATTAAATGGTTGGATTT
Organism: Podiceps cristatus; assembly: GCA_000699545.1. Classification (NCBI taxonomy): domain Eukaryota; kingdom Metazoa; phylum Chordata; class Aves; order Podicipediformes; family Podicipedidae; genus Podiceps; species Podiceps cristatus. The sequence continues at coordinate 8,181 of JMFS01044470.1, read as the reverse complement.
CTGAGTTTTTGTGGGAGAGATATACATGTTTTAGGTTATTGCACTAAAAAGTGTATTTAGTCATATTCATTTATATTTCATTATCGATCCAGGAACCCACTACAGTGCTGCAGGTTTTTGTTTGCTTTTGATTAAGAAAAGCCTTCAAAGTGACAGCCATTAAAATTCCTGCATGAACCCATTATATGCTTCTTACATACTTTAATAGCTTTATTTTTCAATGTGATTTTGTCTGAGACATACATTCATGTGTGTCTGTGTATGTATGTGTGTGAATGTTTGCACATATATCTAAATACTTATATGCATGTGTGCTGCTTTTATTAGTGTTAATAAATTTATGTATATAAGAAGGTATATTTATAAAACATTTCTCTTTATGAGGAAAGTAAAACCAGGCTTGAATAAGAAATATATCTAAAACCTAAACCCCTCAAAATACAGGTTTTAGACTGGAAAACCAGACAGACCTACAACTATACTGGCATTCACAGGCACCATGGTGATGTCTGCTTTTTCAAGCTGCACAGTACTGTAAAACAGCAATAGCTTCTGTGCTTTATTTCTCCAGGTTTTCAGGTTTCCATGGAAATGAGTGGGAATCCCAACACAAGGGAAAAATAACAGGCTATCCATCTCACACCATGGTGCTGGAGCTCTGAACAGCTGATACATGAGGCAGTCGTCACAAGAATAAAAATACACATAATACAATACTACACATAATGCTGGAGCCAAAGAAAACAGTTACGACTGTGCCTCAAAGGAACACATGTAAATGACTGCCTTAGTACTTACATAAAACTCTGCAAGAATAAGGCTTTACACAATTTTGAAGCTGCCCAGGGTACGAATACAGGTACTGTATGATGTTCTCAAACTAATTAATTGAGCAAGTTATAGCTAATTAAAGCAGAGCTCATTTTCCTATTATTGACTTCACTACACAGATGGTGAATTAAAAAGCATCTACTTTTTAAATTGCAATTTAAATTATGTGTGGTATTAAAATTCTACTAATACTAATGTCCACAGACCCATCAACTGCTGTGCAAATCTTGATTTCAAGAATGGATAGACCATTTACAGAAAACTCCCACTGTAGCAACACAATGCCTCTATTTGGATTTTGAGGGTTCATGCCAGGTTTTTTGCCTTTTTGCATAAAAAATTGTGAGATCATATGATTTCTCCCTATTTGCTATTCATATCTGAGAGTCACAGAACTATTGGTATGGACACATAAATGCTTTTAGTGTTAATGAATTGTTGAAAAACAATATAGTCCTTAAACTTCCTTAGGTCAGGAAAAAAACAGTGTTAGTCTGTTTAAGTTTTCTCTCCTACCTGGAAGCAAGCTTCTGCTGTTACTTTTGTTGGTTTCACTGGAATTGCTCCAGGCTCACTGCTGGACCTAGCAAGCTGTTTTTTCTGCTCAGATGTACACAATGTTTGAGGAGTTTGCAAAGTATTTGGACTATTTTTTAGCTGAAAATCTTGGGAGCATACAGAACAATATGCTAAGCCCATCAGGGAGACTGATAGACGTTGCCATGATAGACCTAGACTCCTGCTTGTCATTAGGTTCATCAGCCACGTAGTAGCAAACAGCAAATCATGAACAGGTCCCTTCCCTGCAATTGTCTATTCACAAGGAAAATAAGATCTTTCAGACTGAGAGAAGAGAAAGAAAAAGAGATGGAAATCATGGAATTGCCAGAGAGAGAAGGACAAAACCCCTCCGTGACACTCTCCATGAGGAAAAGTGTAACAGACTTAATGTCAACAGTGATTGACCATAGAGCCTAGGCAACTATCTAACTATCAAAAGATGAACAAAGTTTAGCCCAAGCTGTAAGTAGGCTCATCAGGCTTTCTGAGATGCCGTTTCCCCAGGGGAACAAAGCAGCACTGTGCGTCAGTATCACTGCATTTGTACAAGGTCGTCCTTCAACCAAGTGTAGATTTCCTTCCCATACCATAGCTCATGTGAGGAAGAACATTGCCAAATAACCACTGTCAACAGTATCTCTTAAAAGACATGGTTGACAGGCTAAACCTATTATCATCTCAAAGCGATTCAGTTACTGTTATGCCATTCTCAAACAAAAAACAAGAGGTAAGAAGTTGTGCCTGTAAAATGGGGTTATCAATTTGCATGTTCATATGAAACACATCATTCAGTGTGTCAAGAACATCATACTGAGCTTTGCTCATTTTCTGACCACATAGCGGTGCCTTACTAGTGCTTTATCTGACAATGGATGAATGACTCATTGACGGCTTGGCCAAGCCCCTTGGCCCTACTGAACTCTTTACCTTTGGGGCAGGTGATAATTGCATCTGAACAAGCTCAGCAAACAGCATCTCTGAAAGTAGAGTAGAGAGAAGACTGGGACAGGAAGGTCAAAACCTTGTCTTGACTGAGGTAAATTAGCAACGAGACAGATTTAAGAAGCCCATTTCCTGATCTAACCCCTCATTTCTATGCCTGTACAGCATTTTGAATAACTATTTGCAAATAGTTATTTGAATTTAAATAATGAATTTGAATAACCAATAACTATTTGTGGTGATAGGCTGTAAACCCAGTCATTAAATTTTCCCTCTTTTGGTGGATTATTTTGATTTTCAAATAAGCACCACTGAGCTGTATTACCATAACTAAGGGGATACCAACCTGTAGCACAGGGGCAGGAACAATTAGCCAGGAACAGCTATGGGCAGATATTCCTTAAAATGGCTTCAGTGTTGAAAAAAGGTAATGCCACAGTTTATCTGAGAGGCACAAGTATACTAAGGTCTAAACGTGGTCTGATTTGATCTCAAAATGATTAGAGGGCTGGAGCACCTCTCCTATGAAGACAGGCTGAGAGAGTTGGGGTGGTTCAGCCTGGAGAAGAGAGGGCTCCAAGGAGACCTTATTGCAGCCTTTCAATACTTAAAAGGGACTTATAAGAAAGACAGAGACCGACAGGAATGAGAGGCAAGAGAGGAATGAAAACAACTTTCTCTGTAGTTAAAGCAAGCAGCATAAGATGTAGTCACATCCGAAGCTGAGATGGGACTGGAAGGAGTGGAAGAGTGATGATGCCCTGTATCTCTGGTGGTTAGCAAGTGACATCACTGCTGTCACTATTCTGGACTTTTGTGTCGCTGCCATTTGTCCTTAGTTCACTAGCACACAGAATTTATTCACCGTAAGATGCACCTGTGCAGTCACAGGCCAAGGGTGATGTGGAATTTCCCTGTGAGAAAAAGCAATGAACCATGCAGAATGCAGACACATTTTCATTGCATCGCCAGCTTTCTGGGAAATACGGTTGTGAAAATTCCTTTAAATACTCTAACCATGCTTTCAGTTCTAGTTCTGTTTTGAGGAAAATAAAAAACAAACATTTTTTTTCAGTATATAAAATATGTGATTGTTAATATGCTTCTATATCTGTCTTCACCAATCATGTGCCCATAACCTTTCTATGCTACAATAAATGATGATAATAAAGAACAGCAAATGGCAACTACAACAGTAATCATGTCAGATTATTTAGACATCAGTGGCTGAAGTATTAATTACCATATTCAACATTTTTGTATATTTCTCTGTAGAATCTACATGAAAAAATCACTACTTGTTAGTCAAAATATGCTCAATGAATAGTTGTTCCCACATTCCAAGACCTGTTATTTTTAAGTGTTGCTTTATTATGATTTGGTAAAAAGTCACATTTCTTTCTGTTGACTGGGTGAGGGATAGTCACACAGTAATTTTGAGCTCATTACCTTGAGTTCCTGAACAGGCTAGAAGTACCCAGACAGCACACAGGCCAGTGAAACAGCAGACAAAAGGCCTTGAGGTGCAAGAGGCAGGTGAGAACAGGTTGGGGGAGAGAGAGAATGGAGGAACTACAGGGTTTTTACTGCAGGATGAGGGGAATTATACAGTATGAGACTCTTATTACATGCAAATATATACACATTTTATGTTAATTTGATGGGGGTTGATGAGTCCATGTAAGAAGGTTTGACTGGAGCCCAGGCCTGCCTAACTTCTAGCATTTGGCCTTAGGCTCTGGCTTGCTTTCTGCCCTCTTCTCTGGCTCCCTAGTAATGCAGCTGGTGTCACCAGCTTTTGTTGGCCACCAGCCCAAACTATCTTCTCTCTTCATTTTCACCTCTCCCATGGCTGTGGAACAGGTGGGAGGTCAGTGCTGTGACTCTTCCCTTCATGCCCTCACTGCTTACCAACTTTCCTCTTCTGCCTTTAGCAGAAGAAATTAAACATAAACCAAATGAGGAGACAAAGCTGATGGATACATAGCAGGAAACAACAGGGATGGACTGTTAAAATACTTAGAAGCCACCTTCTCCAGAGGCATACGAGCATTAAGAAGAAAAGCTAGAGCCAGGTACAGTCAATGATGCAATGAAGAAAGGGGCCAGTACCAGCAGCCATAAGTACCAGCTCAGGAACTCGTCAAGGAGAAAATATAAGCAGATGTGGAATTAAATGCCTCTCAGGCAGGTAAGAACAGCAGTACTAAGTATGGGAAGGCTGACAGATAAAGGAAGATAGATACAGCTGAGAGGTAAGAATACAAAGGGAAACATTTTGAAACATTCTAGGGATGCCTTTGCCCCCAGTGGAAGAGAACAAACTGTGTGTGAAGACTTCAAGCATATGCCTACACTGTGCAATACATTGCTGCAAGAAGTCCCCAACTCCCTTCTCCTAGATAACACCAGATGAGCTAGTTCTGGCACCAAAGGCAGTATACTAATAGCAGGCTCTGTAGGGCAGTCAGACGACTTACAGTAATCAAAGGAAGGGATAATTAGCCTTTGCTCAGTTATGCTAACACAGTTATGGTTTTTCTGGGTCATGAGCCTGCACAGCATTGCAGCGTCATGCCACGTAAGCATACCCCATAAGGGTCTAGTGTCTGTCCTACAAGAGCAGCAAATGCAAATGACTGTTTCCTCCTAGCGTATAATCCAAGCAGTTACAGGGAAACTGCAAATTGTGTGCAGATGATATCCAGGGGACAAGGGAAGCCTGTCAGTAAGAGGTATAAAGACAAATCTCTTCCACTAATTTTGCTGCAGCCGTCCCTGCTGATGAGTAGATACATAGATGGTGGCTCAGCTAAGATTGCCCTTTGCAGACTGAGTATCATCAGGCATTTTGTGTAACAAGCGGCAGAGAAAACATGTATGGTATAGCTTGCAGAGGCAGAGACAGCTGCTTAGCTCATCTCTTAGCATGGCCAGTCTGAAGATCAGTAAAACTATTTCTTCCTGAACTCCAGTCTGTCTAAGCAATAAGAGACCCCAAAGCCTGAGTAATGACTGTGTGGCTGCCTCCAAAATCGGACTGTATGATAGAGACAGGAAAATTTTACATAGCAAGAGTACTGTGGCTGTGCTTCAGTCAAAGCAATAGTGTCTCATAAGCCAGCAACAGTAAAAGACAGCCACAGCCTGTCCCAGTATCAAGTGTATACTGGGACCATGAAAGCACAAAGGTGAGTTGAATCAGTACTGGAACCCTGTCCGTAAGGTTATGCTTGCAATGACTACAGGCTCCAGGCAGAATTCCACAGTAATTCAATACAACTGGACGTATTTAAGGTTAGATTACAGCAGAATTTCCATGCAGTTACACACTATTTCTAAATCAAGAAGAAAAGAGCTTATTGTGTCAATATTATACTGAACACAGGAGAATTACCACCAAGTAAATTTTGTTTTAATAGAAAGCTTACAATTAAAATTAATGTGTTATGCAAGAAAGATATCTTATTGGACTAAAATATAAGATTCCCTGGGTGGTTGACTGTGCCTTATTGGATACCGTCTAAAATGGAATTTAATTATGGTTGATTTCACATGAAACGAATTTCAAATTAAAAAATGATGGTTGAAGTGACAATATGTAGCTGCATATATGAAATGTAGAATATCCAAATATAAATATCAGGGAAATTTATTTTCCTTATTCTATATACATTGCTAGGATAGATCATTGATCCATCTAGAATAGTAGTATTCTTTGGCTAACATCAGATGCTTCAGAGAAAGGAACTTCTTTGCCCTAAACACTCCTTCCGACCACGCAAATATTTCTACTGGCTACACCTCATGATGATTATACTGGGTCTGCAGTATAACTTCTAACTCCTAAAATTTCTAACTTTGACTGTGTACCTACTAATGAAAAAATTATTCATACAAGAATATCTAAAAAATCTTTCAAAACTATGCATCTTAAAAACTGTAACAATGAAACAAGGAATTCAAACATCACTTTTCTTCACAATTGTTTCTCCTGTCATGTAACTTGTGCAATTTCTATATCACATTTTCTAGAGCAACAATAAAATAGTTTTATCGCACAGTTAATCAGTTTCAAAGGATAATTAAATATAACTAATACCCTAACAGAATACCAGTCTCTGCTCCTCTATACTGTAATGAGTTGCAAACCTATGATACCACTGACATTTTATGTTCTGATAAGCTTCTCTTGCAAACATGGCATGTCTAGGCTCTTTTACAGGCCTTTCTTTTATTGGCTTAAAAAGAAGAAAGGTGTCAATCCAGACACAGACTTTCTTTCTTTCAAAGCATTGGTCAGCAGATGGTAGAAAAAGCAATTCAGATCCTCAAAAGGACCTGATGTTCCTGTTTTCTCTCTATTTTAGGATGCAAGTCCTGTTATCACTGAACAGAATGACACTTGCAGCAGGTACAGCTGACACATGGAAATATGTTGGATCAGTCTCACTAATAGGATCCATGCATTTACTAGAGAAATCAAACAAATATGGACCATTTGGACAGGCAGGTTCAGAACCTTACTCACAGTCAATTTTCTGTGTGAACATTTGCAAGGAAAGATACCAGATGGCTTAGGCATGTATTACACTGACATGTACATAAATGTGCATGGGTATATATGAAATAGGAAGAGTTGTGACCAAATTAGGGCATGACATTACATATGTATAGGACAGGGCAGCGACACAGGAGAGGAACCCTGAAAGACAGGGAGAAAGAATATTCATGCTGAAAAAAAATAGCTATTAGACACTAGCTTTTCTTCCAGGCAGCCGAGCTCCCCACATAGATACACTGTGTTGAGGATTTATGTTAGAAGTTCACTTCAACACTGTGAGAATTATGTGTTAAAATCTTCCATACACTGATTGGAAGACTGGCTTCATCGATCACAGGTGCTGATATTGAAATTTCTGGTGGGAGTTTCATAACTGATGTATTGCTTCACTGGGATTCACTTTGCCTGCCCAGCCAAAGCAAAGTGCTATAGCAGCAGTCACCAGCACAGAAGGCTGGTTAGAAAGAAAAGTGACAGCCTCAGAATTGAGAAATGAGCAGCACTCATGCATGGATATATTGGTAGGAAGACAGTAGGGGGAGAAAGAAAGAGCACTTACTGATAGAACAAAATGTAAAAAGTCATCTTAAAATATGCACTTAAACCGACAGACAGATCCCAGCCTTCCTCCCACAAGAATCCTGAGGTCTCTATATCCACCAAAGTCTTATCGGAATCCTTAAAATGAAGGGTTGGTTGTTTTGTTTTTTGGTTTTTTTTCTTTTTCCTTTAAGAGTAGCAATAGGATATCTTTTAAATAACATTTTACTGAGAAAGGCCAGAGTATATATTTAACAGCACTCCTGCTTGGTATCAAGAATCATCTACATAAGTGCACTGGAGCTGGCTAGGATAAAATTGATTTTCTTCATTGCAGCTCACGTGGGGCTGTGGTTTAGATTTTTGACCAAAACAATACTGATAACACACTAATGTTCTAGCGTTTGCTGAACAGTGTTTGCACAGCGTCAAGGTCTTCTCGCCTACTCAATCTTCCCCCCACAGTGAATAGACTGGGCAGCGTGCAGTAAGTGGGGACATAAGCAGACAGACGACCCAAACTAACCAAAGACATATTCCATACCAGATCACCTCATGCTCAGCCCTAAAGGGAAAGGAGAGGGTTTAGGGATGGTAGCCATCTTTTGCTTGGGAACTGGCTGTGGGAAGTGGCGAGGGATTGCCTTTGCATCACTTGTTTTCTTCCTCTCTTCCTTCACTTCTCCTTCACTTATTACTCTTACTCAGCACTTACTACTGCTCTTCCACGTGGGTGCTGATGA
>KL265779.1:36025-53447 GCA_000699545.1 Podiceps cristatus | reverse complement strand
TGTGGCACTTAGGGACATGGTTTAGTAGGCAGGGTGGTGTTGCGTTGACAGTTGTACTTGATGATCTTAGAGGTGTTTTCTGACCTTAATGATTCCATGATTCTGGTATTCTATGATTCTAATATCGGTCTGGTTTTAGAGAGAGAGAGAAATCAGGCAGAGAAAGTTATCTGCTGTGGACTAAAGAGGGAGTTAAAGTGGGAGAAGGAACTGGCTTTATGCATTTATTTTTTCCTGGGGGTACCAGTGTGTTTGGACCACATGGGCTGCATCAGTTAATCAGTAACTCACCAACTACAAATTGCATCCTAATCCATTTCCTTGCTTTTGTACAGCTTATACTAATGTTTATAAGAGAAGTCTTAAGTACACTTTAAAATGACACAGCAAATTAATAATAAACTAAATAATTCAGTACTGTATAAATGGTATGGAACAAGCCTCCTAGGATGTATGAGATAAATAAAACATGGGTTAGAAGTATCTCTGAATGATGGTATTGTAGGAAAGGCATCTCAAAAAATAAAGGAGTAACGATCACATCCTTTTCTGTTTTATAGTCTTCCTTTCTGAATATATTTAAAATATTTGGCTCCAAATTTGAACACTTATGGGAAAGGCATACACTGAAAAGATCTGGGTCTGTCTTATTAGCTGTGCTAAGTATCAATTTGTTTGGCAAAATATTCTCCCAGAAAACCGTTTGTGCTAGTTCAACACGATTTGATGGCTGATTCCTCAAAGACCTATTCTGAGTATAGAAAGGAGCCACATGATTCATTCAGCTTGTGCATATCTATTTTATCTCGATAGAAGGATTATATATGGAGAGATAAAGGTTTGTTAAACAAAGTATCATTAATCACTCTGTCCGGAAATGTAGACTTTGCAGGAGCATGCTGTAATTTGCATCACTTTTGCTATGCCTTGCCAGTGCTGCTAGTGAGAAATAACAAACCTGTAGTTATGAAAAGGACAGGTTTAAGATTAAAATAATTCTATCAGAAAACTGTGAGAATGGTACAGAATCCTGTCGCCTGCACTCGTTCAACGGGAGAACACTGTATTTGTAATAAATTCCTTTTGCTCTGGATGAGTTCTGCATTTTCAATGAGGTTAACTTGGCAACATTCTAGTTGATTTTAATAAAAATAGCTGCTTTGAGGACAGGGAGCTGAGGTTGCCAAATTTACAGCTGCCTTGCACAATTACTCTTACACCTCCTTCAGGGCTACTTAGAACCAGTAAGCAAATTAAGTGTATCGATTGCAATTTTGTTGGACTAACCCTTTTTTTCTTAAGGAATAAACTTGATTCCTTTCAGTATGTGTCTGCTCAGAGTGATCTCTTTTCTTTTCAGCCATAACACAAAGACAACATCATGGCTGGATCCACGACTTGCGAAAAAGGCTAAACCTCCAGAAGAGTGCAAAGAAAATGGTAGGTTATTAACTTTTCGTTGCTGCTCAGAGGGGATTTGCCTTTGTGTGTGTCTGTTTCTCTCAGTTCTTACAAAAATCAGGCATTTGGGGGAATGATGAAAGGTGTTTAATTGCTGCTTTGGTTAGAAGCCATAAGTGATACCAGTTCTCAGTGTGCCATGTGTTTCTGCTTTTTATTCCCCTTTCCGATGCTATCCAAAGCTGAGGATCACAAGTGTGTTTTCTGCCTGTTGTGTGTGTGACTCCGGGACTGACCCTCTCCCTCATCTCCTACAGAGAACTTTGGTCTGCAGAACAGAATCCCTTTTCAGATTCTGAGCTTTTAATCTACAGGCGATTCAATGCATAAGGGAAACTAGCAGCACCGTGGGAATATGAATATTGTTTGATTTGTATTTAAAGGTACAGTGCTATGCTATTTCGTAGCCAATTTAAACAAAATAGTGTCTGATAAAACAGGGTGTGGGAGGGAAAAAAGAGATCAGTGTCTGTCAGAGTTCAAGGCTGGATTTGGGGGGTACTGCATTGTTAATGGCTTAAAATTTAAAGCATAAATACTGCTGAGGGTGCTTAAAGAAGCTGTAGCTGTTGTGCAGGAGAGATGGCTATATTGACAGATTCAGAGATATGAAAAAATACAGATCTTATGGAACTACATTATATGCATTCAGTATAATTTCTGTTCTTTCTCTGGCAAAGTTTCAGTCATCAAAATCTTTTAATACAGCCAAAGCAAAAATGCATTGTTATAGATCTTTTCCCGTTGAGGGTTTTTTCCCATGTTTTATAGTTCACTGTCAGTTCATTTAGGCAATTAAGAAGCAATTTCTAAAGGATGCTACTTATTTTATTACTGTGAGATACAGAGGATTCAATGCATGCATGGTATGTGCATTAATTAAAAGCATTTTTAAATATTTTTTAAAAATTAATAGGTTTTCATGTACTGCATCTGATTTATGCTCAATTTCCCAAAATACATCAATTTGGTTAATGTAAATACTATTAACAAAAAGAAAAGTCAGTGCTGTTTTGGGCTGATAAAGAGGTCACTGAGGAGTTGCTGTCTGTATAAAATGCAGGGTCAGTGGTTTGGTAAAGAATGTTCCTGGTTTTTTTTGTAAATGGTTTCATTTTGAAAGATTGCTATCTTCGAAAAATCCCTTCCTTATTCCAGCAGTAATTCTGACGTTTTCTTCTGACATCAGAAATTACATGTATGAATGATTTTGTGATGCTTATTCTAGCACTGACAACACTAGCTCCTGGAGTAAATTCTACCGTGAATACAACAGAAGTGTTACTGAAACAAAAAAAAAGGGCACAGGAATTTTGCATTATAAATCTCTCACATTACTTATATGTAGCTATATCTTTGCCTGCTCCTTAGGGAATACTATTAGAAAAAGCAGAAGAAAAATCCACCGATATTTATGGAGTAACATATCACATAGTTACTTGGAGTAAATGTCTGTTGTTTGGTTGGGATTTTTTTTTCCCCTTTCTTTTTCTGTTAACTGTTGTATACTGAGATCACAACAAACACTGAAATATTAAAAAAAAATGCCAAGGTGTCTGAAACAATTTAAAATGAAGATCAGTGCCTTAAAGTAACAGCATTATTTTGTAGTTGACTACTGGGTTATTGAATTACCCTAGTATGCTGGGTCAGGTTGTTCTTTTAAGAGTTGCTCAGTTCATTAATGCAAAGTACTTGAAGTGAAGCATAAAAGACTTCAGGGAGAGATCTTCTGTTCTTACAGAGATTGTTCTTGCAACGTCCTCTCCTTACTAAGATTCTTCAGTTGTTCAAAAATGTGATTTGGGGTTTTTTTTAGTCCAATGTCTGCAGAAGAAAATGCTCTTAAAAATCACTAATATGCCTTAAAATTACTGTACCTTGCCATTAGTCCAGCACCAGGGACTTTGTTACAGCACACAGGGATTTGGAATTTTTTAGATCTAATGTCAGATCAAGGATTAATTTCACATGTTTCAGCTATGGCTTAGTAGAAGGTTTCTATGCCAAATGTCTTTTCTGTTACACTTTATGATTTATTCTGGCATATTTTACTCAGCGATACAAAATTTTAGAAAGACATCAGTTTTTAGATAGGAAATGATACTTACCTTGCTTCTTTATCACTATCTGCATAACTTGTGTTTTTCATTGACATTCATTTTGTCACATCTGAAACTTGTATTGATTCTCTGAGATACATTGTGATGTCCTTATCACCTATCCGATTCTGCTATCAGGTTTTCGTTCTGAACAACCCAACTCTTGTGTTCTCCTTTCAGTGTAAATCCTGCCAAATCTTCCTTCTTCATTTCGCCACCAGCAAGCAGTTTCCACACCAGACAACATCCAAGCAGCACACAATATTTGAGTTCTAATGTTCTGGGCTAGCAATACTGAGGGCCCCCTCCACGTCAGGTATTTCCTCTCTTCCTCTTTCAGCTCTTCAATACACATTTGACAAATACTAGTCCTTCATTTTCTCTGGCTTCTGTATCTGAAAATCCCAGTGCTTGCTCATTTCTCTTTGCAAAATCTGAACCAATCTTCCAGCACATCCCTCCTCTTGGAAAAATTTTCACATGCCTTTGCCAAGAGATTGACAAGCTTTACCAACTCAAGCTTTCTTTGCCTCCGTGCTGTGGACTTTTCCCGTTTTCCTTTAATGACACCCACTGATCTAAACTCCTTTGTAGGTCAGGAGGTTTTAAGGGCTGATCTTTATTTCTGTCTGTGTCATGGAACTTCTGTGTGAGTTTCAGCAAATTACTTCGACTTTGGCTCTGTCAGATCTGCTTAGATGGTAAGTCTTTGAAGCAAGAATTGCCTCTTCCTCTCTGTTTGTATGGTACCTATCTGAGATTCATAATAGCAATAGCAGAAATAGCTGGCAATTCTTGAATAGGAACTGGAATTTCTTACACATTTCTGATTTCCTCCAGAAAATATTGACTTTATTAAAAATAATTGTGTTTTCTCTCCTGAAAACATGAATTAAATATTTGTGTGTTCTGAACTGGAATGCTGTTAAATGATTTTTTTTTTTTCCCACATCAACATTGGTTAACCAAATTTCATCTGTAGAGTACTACAGAAGTTATAGTTCAGCCCCTTTATTTCTGTGAGCTAGATTCCCTAGTTACTGCATTTTCTGAAAAGTCATATTACATAGCAGACTCACAGGATTTGCATGATTACAGGTATATTATGTGAGTGGTCTACTAACAGAGTCTGTTCTTTGGGAGACAATATGGAAAAGAATGACAAGTCTCAGAAGGCAATTAAAAATGTAGTTTAATATTGAAAGGCAGCTCCCCCTTAATGACATGAGATATCTCAGGTTTTAGAAAATTAATTTTTGGTTGAGAAATGTAGCAATTAAATTTTTCAAATTCTTTAATTAATTTTAGGAACTTTCCATTCTGGAGAAAAGCGAACATTTACTTCTTTATCCAGCTTGGGGATTAAACAGCTGCTGAAATTTTCTGGAATCAAATATGTCAAATTTCACTTATTTCATTACTAGAAATTTCACTTATTTCATTACTAATCCATTCCAAATGATAGTCTCCATCACTCCTAAACTTCCCTTTCTTTTTATGTCAACCTCCTTTCTCCTATCTCTTAGTTTTCAAATACAAGTAGGCATAAGACTATAAATAAAGCTTTGACTTCACCTAGCATTCATCTGTCACCTTTTTTTCCATTTCCTCTACAACCACCAACTTGACTGCAAAATATAGATGTTTGTTTAGGGTGAACCAAGTTGCCGTTAAACTTCATTGACTGTGACTATCAGCTCTCTTTTAACAGTAAGAGGGCACATATCTGGTTCATAAGTAAACACCTGTACATAGACAGACTACTACATTTAGGTGTCTTCATCTCAAATGGGACCCCACCCCCCTGACGTTGTGTCAAGTTATCCTTTTCCTCATTCCTGTAGTCACAGGTGATACCTTTTGGTGAGCTCACTGCCATGCATGACTTCAGTGCTCACCTTCATGCCAACGACACACACATCTACCCTTCTCCTCTTCATCTTTCTCTCCTAGTTGAGCCCCTTGTTTCATGCTACATATGATGTCTTCCATTGGCCATCTTGAGTCCTCCAAGCAAGTTCCCTTTTCCTAGTAGCGGGACTTCCTACTTCCATATATCCATGCCCTGCCACTTCATGGCATAGAGGATTTCTCTCTTCTCCTTTTCATCCAGACAGCAGAGTTCCTTCTCAGGGCTTTGCATGGCACATGCAGCATACACATGCAGTCTCAAATTCAGGAATGCAGCTCCCTTTCCTTCTTTTAGAACACTATTGTCATCTTGATCAATCATCTCTAAACATTTCAGAAGGAAAGCTGTATATTTGTTGCTATAACAGAATTTTTAAACACATATACTTGTATATTTAATGTTATTCTTGCCAGGGGGAAGGAAAAAAAAAAACACCAAAAAAACAAAAACAAATTAAAAACCCAAAACAACAAACAAGAGTCAAATTCAGAATTATAAGGGTGATCATTAATTAGGCTGTCTGTAGTCTCAAAGGTATAACTGTCCCAGGAAACCAATAATCTTTCACATGAGTAAATAAGCCAACTTTTCCTCACTTTTTTCTGAAACCTTATGTAGTGCATTTTTAGCTGGACATATCTCTTATGAGACTCAGGATTACCTTTGTCCACTGCATGTTTATTTTGGAAACCTCTTTAAATGGTGCTGAGATTCAAGAAAAAATGTTTTCAAACCATTTTGCCTAATATATTATGAGTGCCTTAATGCTGAAAAATGCTTCTTTCTCAAAACCTCACTGTTTTTACATGCCCTATACTAATCCTAGAAATGACTGAAGCCCAGCAATTAGTCTGCAATCTTGACTATTTTGCTTATTTCCAAAAGGTGTTCCTCCTCCCTAACTCTGGTAGAAATTAAACTCAGACTTTCCTCAGACAGAGGAAAGTTTATATGGGTGCCTCTGTTGCCATATTTCCACAACTGTAAGCAGGAACCCAAAACAAATATTTTCTCAAATTTCACCAGACTTTGTAAAAATTAATAACTTTTCATAATATCATTAGTTTGTTTGATTGTCAGCATGAAAAACTAAAATCTAGGACCATCATCTCGCTTACATTTAATATATTTCAAATTTCTTGTTAAGAGTTCAAAACACACAGTAAACGATTTCATATGTCCATTTTAACTTCAGCTGCCAGCAAATAAATCATATACAAAGACATCCTGTAGATTTATGAGTTAATATTATTATTATGAGGCATAAAATTCAACAACCTGTGCATGGGTAGAGGAGGATGTGGAATGAGGAGGAAGTGCCCTGCACTGTTGAGAGGACAAAGCATTAGCAGGACATCTTGCAACTCCAGATCAAGCCCTGTTTCTGTTGAATGAATGGAACCCCATATGAACTGGGGGAGAAGGCTAGCGTTTGGGTTTTGTCTAGTGCTGCATGACCCTGAGCACTGCGTCTGTCAACATGGTATTGCTTCCTACAAATTTTTCTCCCAGTGGCCTGTAAAAGGTTGGGTTTTGTTGTTTTGGTTTTTTTTTTTCTTTTTTTATGTTGTCTCTGTAAAGCAGATCAACATGCACAGGCTAAACAAGTACCTGCTGAGCTCAGGGTAAAACATTACCTGATGCAGGGACAATGCATTTATCTTTGAGGTATCTGTGTCTCAGCTAAATTTAGTTGAAAACTAACAATAGATTCAGACTGTAACAGAGGGAAATGGTGAACAGACAGACAGTATGAACCCATAAAGTTTATTTCCCCAGGAAACCAAAGTAGAAAGAGATATAATCTTCAGAAAATTATTTTTTTTCTTGTTTGAAACAAGAACTCCTAAAATTATACAAGTCATGATTGATATATAATGCTAAGTGCTAGTTACATTATGTGTTAAAAGGTACCATTTGTTCCACTATAGTCAAGGGTCTACCAGCATTACTATTTTAAACCTTGTATCCAGGGAATTATATTTGCTGTTGGAAATACATTGAGAAGAGTCTCTTTTTTAGACTTGGTACCAGCATAACTTGATTTTTTTCTTCAGATGCTGGAATGTTGTTGATTATTAAATAGGTCACCATATAAAATAATGTTTTTATATAGAATGAGATATGACTATATATAAAGAGATCTTTACTTATTTTATTAGCAGTTCATATGTGCATTTTTTTCAGGAAAGCTGTCTTGGAGAATTTTAGCATAATGTTAATTTACAACATATGACTAAGCCACAGATAAATAAAGGCCACAGAAGTGTCTGTCTCTAATACAGTTTTGAGTCCATGGTCCACGGCAGCCATGCAATTCATAAAAACTTAGTTAGTCTATGTTATCTTTTATTTTTCCCGTTGGCCTCAGTTAATAAAAAAACAGCTGCCAATGACATTGTAAAAACTTTCTGTCTATCCACCTGTTCATCTCATGTGAAATTTCAGAAATAATTAAAGCAGGTTTAACTCTTCTTCACTGAAGCCATTCAGAGGCTGGAGTCTAAATGCTGGTTAATATTTTCCATGAAAAATACAGAACTGTTATGTCTCAATATGGACATGTTAAGTGATTTCAAATGGGAGAGGAAGCATTGTGCACTATCATGACGGATAGGAGTTGGCCCTCTGTGAAGGGAAAAGCAAATATTTCCCCATCGTAGCTGATGTGGGCACCTACCGGGTACTTGCTGCAACATCTGATATGTAGTGACCTGATGCCAGAAAGTGAATCCAGATCCCCACATCAGGAATTTATTTGTGGGTAGGGAATTCAGTATAGAATGACAACCAGAAAGGCTGCACAGTGAAGAGGGAGATAGCTGAAGACAGAAAAGAGGAAAGGTTAATCACAAGCTTGCGTCTCGAATCTTGATCCTCTCCAGAGCTTAGCAAAATATTCAAGGCTAGAGTCTGGCCTCCTCTGCATCCTCTCTTGAGGACTGGGCTTATAAGAGTTTCTCAAAAAAAAAAAAAAAATGTATGGGGACCTATTATTTCTTTTATTTTAAAACACAACAACTTTCTCTATTATAGCCTGGAAAAGATACTATCCTGCAAGGGAGAAAAACATGTTGAGTAAGCTCCTGTGCCAGGTGGGGTGCGGAATATAATGTCAGATTAATCAATCCAGAGAGAAAATATGAGAGCAACATAGAGCATGACATTATCCCTAGACATTTTAAACCATCTCCTCTGGGATGGTTTGAGTTGCTGAGCCAAGGACTGTTGGGTTTTTTCCCAAGGGCAAGTAAGTAATGCTTACGGAGTTCAGCTGAGAGTGCTGTGAGTAATTTTGCTGCAAACTTTTGATGCTGCTCTGCAAACACTTTTCAATTCAGACATCAAAACCCTTCCTGTTCCAGGCCTGAGACACTTCTGAGTAGGGACTGCCCATCACGCGCTCCTGCCTGGTGGCTTTGTGATATGAACAAATGACTAGGAATTAGGAAATGGATTGACAGACTACCAAATTCATTTCCAGTTTTGACTTAAATCCAGGTGCTTCCAGATGATAAGAATACTGCACTGTTAAACCACAGAGTTTTTACTTAGAACTCTCTTTTGCAGATTATTAACCCTATTTTTAAGTAATATTTAATGCTATCAGTTTTGTAATGGAGCTGGCATTACCTGTAATAATGTTGATCACAATGATTTTTTTCTGTCATTTAATTACATATTGAGCATACTTTTTTCAGCTTTCATTTTCAAATTTGCATTAATTGATCAGTAATGAAATCTCTTGAACTGTCATGACCTTTGGAAGGGCATTTTGTTCTGGCAACACCAGGTGGGCATTAATTGACCAAAAAAATCTTCAATTCCAAAGTCACAATAATGATAATCAAAATAAGAAAGGGGGCACCTCGTTAGTGTTTCTTCCTGAGAGTGCAGAAGGCACTTTGCTAGACAACCTGGTTGCAGTGACACAGCTTATAAAAGTAATTCTTCATCCTTGGATGAGATTTAGGATAAAATAGCTGTCCACATGTATGTACCTTGGCTAGCTATGCCTTGGGGCCAGCCCTGGGCAACCTGTTGGTATCTCCCTGGGGAAACTCTTGGGTGCAGGGAGCGCTTCCTTGGAGCACACTTAATCAGTGTGGCAGATAAGTGCTTTAAGCTGTGATGGACTAGTAAGCATTACTTCACTTTCAGAACCATTACAGTTTCTCACCATCTCAGACATACAAATCCCTGTAGAGTACTAACCTTAATCTTAAATACAATTGGTAATTGCAAGGACAAGAACGAAATAAAGTATACAAAAAATGTCTATTTTCCTTGATTGTTTAGCTGGCACTTAGCTGTCTGGCACTTACTGCTCCCATTTCTCACCAAGATTGTGCATTTAAGTGGGGAGATGCCTGAGACCCACAGGCATCCTCTGTCTGCCGGCTGACACCGAGCACAGGCTGCAGGGATCCCTGTCTGTGCAGGTATTGTCAGCCTGACAGAAACTCTTCCAGCGACCTGAGGATTTTAAAGGTTGCTAAATGCAGGCTGAGGAAGCTACTAACTTGTCCCATGGTCCTTGATGAGGCTTTTATTCTAATTAGTTCATGATGTTACAAAAACAAATCACTTCAAGTTTCAGTGCTTTGTGAAAGGGGGTCATATAAACACACCTTTCGTGTGGCTGTGAAATGTATTTGCTTGTAAATTGATCTGAGATTCTCAGTTGAAAAAGTTCATAGAGATATGAAGTATTATTTTTGATACAGGGCCCTTTATAGTTTACGTATTTATTATGACATGTATAATAAATACCCACTGTAAGGATTCCAGCATGTTCATCTGTGATGTAAGATAAAATGAATAATACATTTTAAAATGCCAATAAAGATTATTATTTTGTAAAAAAATTTCAAATTATAATTAAACACATTCACCGGTGATGGACCCCAAAACAGAGCCAACAAACGGGAGCTAACATGACAGTACAGTTTACACTGCAACTGGAATAGTGTCCAAGACTCCATGACCACCACAAAATGGCTATGGTAGCTTTCGATTCTTCTGGCGCTGCTGGAGTTACTCACATCCCGTTTCTGATAGCATCCCTTTTTCACTTTGCTGCCAAGTTAACTGGCTAAGCTTAAGTAGTTTTCAATTGGAATGTGTAATGAAATTTAGGAAGGGAGGGATAGAGATTTTTTAAACTCATCAGGAGAAACAGGGGCAGAGTTTTAACAATTCACATCTTTAATGAGCTATAAATTGGATTCCACTCACCACTGAAGCAAGTAGCAAAATTCTCACTGTCTGCACGAGGTTGGTTTTTGCCATTAAAATACAAGCATTGTATGTTATGAGAACAGAGGTGGCCTGAAATATTCCTACAAGGACCATTGGGAAGAATGCTCCAATGTAGAAAATGCTAAAAGAAAATCTTTTCACATAGAAAAGAATTCACAACACCATACTTAGCAAAAATCATACTCAAGGTGTTGATGCCACTAAAGAACAAAAGATTGAAATTACTTCTGAAATATTATTTAATCATAAGTAGAAATCAGAATACATGATTTTTAATCCTATTCTCTCTATACCCTTAATCCTTCAATCCTTGACTTCTAAATGGCAGTGAAGCATGATACAGTTAACAAAGAGGGGCTTGTGGAATTACATTTGTTACAATATGTCCAGCTACGTTCATTTTTATTATTTCTCCTCCCTCTGGCTTTTTTATGAAAGCTCTTGTTTTTAACAGAGATTATTAATGAAAAAGGAATGACAATCTTCTCCTTTTAAAATATTAATCTTCATAATAGCCTCATTTTAAATTTCATTCAGAAGGTCAGCAATTTCAACAAATTTAGAAGTTAAAAACAATTTGGCCTTCTTTGATGAGAAGTTTGCCTTGTTGTGCAGACCTGTTGGGTATTTCCTGGGGATGATTTCAAGGCACATTGATACCAGAAATATAATGACTTGCTAAAATCTCTAGTCACACTCACTATTTTTCAGATACTTTTATAGACAGTTTAGTTGCGTTTTTTTTCAACATTCTTTGGTTATTCTTTCCATATAATGCAATATGATTATAGACGAATGAAGATAAATCCAAACTTTCCTGTACCTTTAGCAGATGAGCTTCACAAATACAGTTACCTCAGGGTTTCTTCTTAGTATTAACTGAATTCCTTATACTTACAGATTCCTGGCTTCCATTTTCTTTTTATTTTTGTAATATGTTTTAAAAAGGTCTCAGTAATTTTCCTTTTGTGAGACCTGGGCTTTGATTCTAGCCTAACCTCCTCAATGTGAGTGTTGGAGTCCCTCTTAAATATAGCTGGAAAATCCTGCCTGAGCACAGATGTCCTGTATTTAAGATTTGACAGGTAACGCAGCACTTTAAAAAGCTGCTTTCTTCAATGACTAATACCCTCATGGACCCAGTGGCAGATAAGCACTGTTTGTGGGAGAGGGAAAAAAAATGTGGTAACATTTCACGCTTTTTGAGAAGTGTATCTGCCCAAGTGGGAGGAACACATAGGTATTTAGTATGTAGATGGTGGCTGCTGCAGAACAGTTAGGAAGGGAAGAACTGCATTTACAGAATCGTAGTGGAAGGCTTTGGAATAGAATAAGTGGCTATAAAGGGTGGAAAACATAAAAAGCAGAGATGTGGAGAACGTTTTGCAGGCTATATAAAAAGAGATTTGGATTTGTGATGCCTTAAAGCATTAGAACTATTTCAGCATGGAAAGATAAAGAGGGAAAAATGTCTTTGGATATGAGAAAACCCTGCACCTACTAAAGACAGGAGCAAAGGACTGGTAAGGCAAACGGGCAGCATTCTGGAATCCAGATGGGAAATGTTAGAATTTGTTTCTTTTAAACATCAAATCTTTATATGTAATTAAATTCTACAGAATATAGCCTAATGTTTCATCAAAATAATAATTTCTGATTACACATTCTGGTGAAGTGTTGGATCTTTGTTGTCTATGCAACTATAAAACTGAAAAGGCCATAGAAATGTAGAGGGATTCCAGATAAATGTAATCACTTGCTATAAACAAACACAAACGAGCCATACTTACATATCTACATATGTGCATATTTCTGTAGTCATGCAGGGCAGATTCTGGGTAATCCTAAGACTGGGAGGCTGCCCAGGGAGTTTCCCTGTGCAAAGGAGTAATGTCCAGTTCTTCCATTGGATCCTCTTCCTTCTGGTGCTTGAAGGAGGGAACCAATCTCATATCATACAGTTAAAACTATTAACAACAGTGCAAACCACTGCAATTTTGTCTGAAAAATTATTTAGTCTAGGTAACCTCTCACTGGTGATAACCTGCATCTTTCCTGTACTGGCACTGCTGTGATAACATTGTTCTGCTTGACTCTGGAGATAACTCAGAAGCTACAGCTTCTTTTTTTCTGCACAGTTAAATGTGCTAGACATTGGACTTTGTTTCAGTGTATTTTTGCTCAAATGGACTTTGAAAAATGTGAGAATTGTTTTAGTTTTAGAAATTTCAATTTCCGCTTTCACACGACCATGAGAGAGATGAATTGCTCTGTCCAAAAGTTCTGCTATTTTGGAGGGAGGGAGCAAAGGGGTAAGGGAGGGTTGGATTTATTTTTATTAAACTAGCAAGCACCTTTTTCCTCTTTCAATCCCAACTGGATTTCTCTCCTCCATTTTCTCTTAAGTAGTCCATCATTTTCCCATTTTACAAGATAAATTTTTGCTTGTGGAATTTATAATTACAATTTACCTTCTCTATGGTAGAACACTTACTTGTGGGAGCAAGGTTTTCCCTTACAGAACAACACAATTCTGCATTTTTTTACTCCTTTAAGAAAATTTCAGTGATCCTAGTTTTCCTTTTCCAGAAATAGAAACATTTTAACCATATCTGAAAGCCCTGTTCCTTCTGTCCAAAAATCATCCAGAATAATTGTACATCTCTTTCATAATTAAATGGTACTACAAGAGATACTACAGGAACCCCTGATTCATCATGGCCATGTGCAGCTACTGAATCTGAAAGTGTCTGCCACTGCTCTCACAAAATGGAGCTCATGCTTTTCATACTGTGCCTTTTGCTTAACCACCAATTTATCTTCAACTTATGACAGTTTTTTAGACATTTTCACTATTACAAACAGGATGAACAAAGTCAGCTTTAGCTATTTTGGGACTGATATATTTTGTATACTCAGACATTCATCGTTTAAGGGTTTCTATCTGGAACTGATCCCCTAGTTTCCTCCATTTGACTAGAAGAATTGTTTCATTTCTTTCTCGTTCAGCTGTGGATGTGGGAAAGCTCCATCATCATTGGTGGTGCATTGGGGGCAGGGGATTTTGTAGACTTTTTGTAGACTAGTCTCATCATTGTTTTTTCAGTAGGCTTAATGGGGGTCATTGGGCATGTTGTAGCCTCTGTTAGTATTCATTAAAACAGTCATTTTTTTCTGGTGTTCCACTTTGTTCAGAGAGACAGGTGATTCCATGGTTTTTTTCTACCTTTCAGTTCTCTGGTCACTTTTTATGTCATGTTTCTGCTTGGGCATTCTGTCCCCACCACTGTTTGACTTATCTTGCCTCTTCATAACTCAAAGAATATGCTTGTATTTGCAAGCTCTACATTAATATACAGGACCATACATGCATGCTTTGATGAGTACTGAAAAATTGTATGGGAAGACCTTAAATTGTATGGCTTCCCAACTATTAAAAGGCATGATATCTAATACTCATTCACTACATAGGGGACTTTCAAAATTGTTTGAATTTTCTGTGTTTTATTCTCTTCATGTCTTTGTGTTTCAAATTCTTGAAGGATTTTATCACCTTTAGTTTCTTCTCTCCATCCTTCTGTTATCATGCTTCTCTATGACATCTGGTCTCATAGTGCCATATTTGACATCTACTGAGTAGATGTTAGCTTTTTCGTTAAATGTGGGTGTTAATTTTTAAGAAGTTAAATTGTGGGTTTGGACTTTTGTTTGCCTAGTGAAATGATCACGGTAAGTAGAACAACATTGACTACTTGCTGCTTGCTACACTGATTGCTGGAATTTGCACATCTGTTTAAAAAATTCCTGATTGTAGCCAGAATATATCTATTAACATGTATATGTCTATAAACAAACTAAACAGGTTATCCATTTCAGTAAATGGTATTGCATTAAAATTTCATTTTGCCCAGCTTGAGTTCTCTGTTGTTTTGCTGACTGAAATGGAATCTAACACATGGTTAAAAAGAGTAGAATTTGGTTTAGTGAGGAGTAAAAGCGAACAGTCTTTCCCCTCTAATCTTAATTCTGCAAGAAATAAAATTGTTACTTTAAGGAATATTTCCTTTAGTAAGGAACTGAAGTATAAACATGCTTTCATCTCTTCCTTAAGCATCAGTTAGATTATGACTGACACCAGTACAAGAGAAGAAGAAAGTTTGCAAATCCTGTTGTTGCTAATTTTTGGGGAGGTTAATGTTGAAGGAATCCTACAGATTTTTTTTTTTTTCCTAAGAAACCCAAATAAACTCTCAATTAGTGAAAGCTGACAGGAGACTTGAACCCATTGAATGGCTTCTGTTGAAATCCACTGAAGAGCATTGGATTAAGTGGAAATATATGTCATCTGTAAGAAGGAGGTTTTGCCTTTTTCTCAGCATAGGGTCCCATTATTGATTGATTTAAGGCTTCCCTATTCAGATGAGGAGTGTGCTTTTTGAGATTTTGTTTATGCAACACCAAATATTGTATTTATGTTTTCATTAATATTCTTTCCAGAGAGAACAATGTGTATTCTGGTGGCAGTGAAATCCACATTTAAAATTTGTGTGCAAACAGTGTTTATTCTGGATTGTGTATGCTCTTGTGATAAGTTTTCATTATCTGACTTCTAATGGCTTTTGAATGACTGTGGCAGTGGTCACTCACAATTAACGGCTGATGGGCAAATTCCATGTGTGCTGGCTTTCTTCCCATGATTACTGGGACACTTAAAAAAACAAAATTACTTCTCTCTTTTTTTTTCCCCCCCCATATTGCTCTGCCAAACATCATCTCTGAGCTACCATTCTGCTCATGTTTCCTTCATTTATTCCTGAGATTCACAAAAACATAGTAACTTTTTTCTCTGCTTTGAATATTTTTAATAATGATCAGATTGGTAGAAAGTCCAGCTAGAATATTTAGTATTTTCGGGATATTTGTTGTTGCTTAGCTCTTAATCTGAGAAAGAGACATAATGACAGATTCTTATTCCTTTCCTGGGATAGCAACTGTGCCCTGTTATTACTATAGTAATTAAGTTAGGCATTGTTATTACAAAAACAGTAGGCTTTGAAAAATCAATAACAAAACTTTTAAAATATTTGCCTGGGGGAACGGTGGAACTGATATTTATAGAATCATAGAACCACAGAATCATTAAGGTTGGAAGAGACCTTTTAGAACATCGAGTCGGACTGTTAACCTAACACCAAGTCTACCACTAAACCATGTCCCTAAGCACCACATCTCCACGTCTTTTAAATACCTCCAGGGGACCTTTAAATACCTCCAGGGAACCATCTCCCTGGGCAGACTGTTCCAATGCTTGACAACCCTCTTGGTGAAGAAATGTCTCCTAATATCCAATCTAAACCTCCCGTGGCTCAATCTGAGGCCATTTCCTCTTGTTCTATAGCCTGTTACTTGGGAGATTATTATTAGTAGTAAGATGTTACTTACACCCACTTTGCTACCATCTCCGTTCAGGTAGTTGTAGAGAGCAATAAGGTCTCCCCTCAGCTTCCTTTTCTGCAGGCTGAACGACCCCAGCTCCCTCAGCTGCTCCTCACAGGACTTGTGCTCTAGATGCAAGTAACCCAAAGATGTCCAAGATGCAAGCAACCCAAACAATCTCTTTCCAGGCACTGTAAGGATGCTCTGAGCCCACATCTACCATCTCCGTTCAGGTAGTTGTAGAGAGCAATAAGGTCTCCCCTCAGCTTCCTTTTCTGCAGGCTGAACGACCCCAGCTCCCTCAGCTGCTCCTCACAGGACTTGTGCTCTAGATGCAAGTAACCCAAAGATGTCCAAGATGCAAGCAACCCAAACAATCTCTTTCCAGGCACTGTAAGGATGCTCTGAGCCCACATGATCATAGAATCATAGAAGCATAGAATGTTTTGGGTTGGAAGGGACCCCCAGAGCCCATCTAGTCCAACCCCCCCTGCAGTGAGCAGGGACACCATTACCCAGATCAGGTTGCTCAGAGCCCCGTCCAACCTGGGCTTGAATGTTTCCAGGGATGGAGCCTCCACTACCTGTCTGGGCAACCTGTTCCAGTGTTTCACCACCCTCATTGTAAATAATTTCTTCCTTATATCTAGTCTAAACCTACACTGCTTCAGTTTAAAACCATTACCCTTTGTCCTGTCAAGGACACCAGCAAGACAAGCCCTACAGAGGGACCTGGACAGGCTGGATCGATGGGCCGGGGCCAACTGCATGAGGTTTAACAAGGCCAAGTGCTGGGTCCTGCACTTGGGTCACAACAACCCCCAGCAACGCTACAGGCTGGGGGAGGAGTGGCTGGAGAGTTGTCAGGCGGAAAGGGACCTGGGGGTGTTGGTTGGCAGCCAGAACCAGCAAGACAAGCCCTACAGAGGGACCTGGACAGGCTGGATCGATGGGCCGGGGCCAACTGCATGAGGTTTAACAAGGCCAAGTGCTGGGTCCTGCACTTGGGTCACAACAACCCCCAGCAACGCTACAGGCTGGGGGAGGAGTGGCTGGAGAGTTGTCAGGCGGAAAGGGACCTGGGGGTGTTGGTTGGCAGCCAGATGAACATGAGCCGGCAGTGTGCTTAGGTGGCCAAGAGGGCCAACGGCATCCTGGCCTGTATCAAGAATAGTGTGGCCAGCAGGACCAGGGAGGTGATAGTGCCCCTGTACTCGGCACTGGTGAGGCCGCACCTCGAGTACTGGGT
>KL265779.1:3394-31598 GCA_000699545.1 Podiceps cristatus | reverse complement strand
CACTAAATCTCCCATTTGCAAATGAGCACTTCCAAGCCTCTGATGAGAGCAGCTGTCCCCCTCTTGCACCTCTGCTAGTTCTGCTATGTGCTTTCCGGGTTGAATGACCAGAACCATGTGCAATACTTGGGATGCGCTACTAAGATGGTAAGGGGACTGGGACATCTCTCTTACGGACAGGGTGAGATATCTGGGACAGTTTAGCCTGGAGAAGACTGAGAGGGGATCTCAACCTTGCTTATAAATATCTCAAGGGCCGGTGTCAAGAGGATGGGGCCGGAGTCTTTTCCCTGGTGCCCAAGGACAGGAGAAGGAGCAATGGGCACAAACCGGAACACAGGAAGTTCTGTCTGTGGAAAAACTTCTTCCCTGTGCCGGTGACCGAGCCCTGGCACAGGCTGCCCAGAGAGGTGTGGGGTCTCCTGCTCTGGAGATGTTCAAACCCACCTGGACGCGTTCCTGTGCAGCCTGCTCTGGGTGACCCTGCTCTGGCAGGGGTTGGGCTGGATGATCTCCAGAGGTCCCTTCCAGTCCCTACAATGCTGTGATTCTGTGATGTGAGTGCACTATGGATAGCATAATGATGTTTTCTGTTTTAGCCTCAATTCCTTTCCTGAAATCGCTAAGATTCTGTTTGCTTTTTGAATACCACTGGGCTTAAGCTGGTGTCTTGAAGATCTTTTCCCTGAGTGGTAATAACTACATTACAGCCCATCATTATGTATGTACGTGTATGCACAGTTAGGGTTATTTTTCCTTTGTGCATTTCTTTACATTTATGGAGATTAAAATTCATCTACCATTTTATCACTCAGTATTATGAGACTGTTCTTCAGGTTCTTACAGACAGCTTTAATTTGATTATCTGGAATAAGCTTTCTGAGTGTTTAATCTGTATCTCAGAATCAGGAAGATGACTTCAGAATAACAAGATCTTGAGAAAGAATATGTGGTAATTTTTATTTACCTTCATTTTGCTTGATCCTTTAAGATGACTATTTGCATACTTTTATCCACCAGTGAAATAGAATAAAACTATGCTAAAAAAAAAAGCCAGAAAGAGAGTTAATACAGTCATCTTGTTTCTGAAATGGAGGCTTTAGGGAAGCATGGTAACAGCAGCTCACTTTAATTAGCTGGATTTAATTACTTCACAGTAATGAAACCAGCTGGCCCAACTTATAATGGAAAAGTGGGATGTTGGAATCCAGAGCTGGACACCATAGGCTCTTTGCAGCTGTAGGCAACTCCAAAGGGTGTTTCATCTCACCCTTAGCTTTTATGCTAAATCAGATGGATTTTCCTTCTGACACCTCTGTCCTCCCAGGCAGCTCTAAAGGGAGTCAGTGGGGGTTGACCCTGAGTGAGAATGACATAGGGGCCTTTGAAGTAGGTGAGACTTCAGTCTTGGCAAGCTCCAGGGAAAGCTTTCCCATTTATAGGCCCTGAGGCATCTAACCAGGGCGGTAGATCGCCAGAGAAAGTGGTTTAGTGCCGGGTCTCCCACAAAATTGGCCTGACACAGCAGCAACAGCCATTACCTTCCTTTTCTTTCACAAGACACAACAAGCCTCTTACACTTGTTCTTTATCTCCGCTCCCCTGCAACCTCCTGTTGATGTGGTGCAACTACAGAGCTCTGTAGGAGGTGGACAACAGGCAAATCTGTTAGGGAATAGTCTTCACTTTGTTTCTTTTAGAATATTTTCTAGAATCTATTTGGTGTCTTGCTCCTAAAGGCAATACGGTTATGCTGAGATAGAGCACTAGATTCAATACTGTGTTTGATGGGTTAAAGCAGGTAAAGAGGAAAATTATGTGTGTGTATATATATGTATAAAAACATTTATAATTCTTAAAATAATGTTTCCAGATATTATCTATTCATCTAAGAACTTGGAAGAACATTTAATGAAAAGATAAAAATTTGGGGCTAAATTTAATATGACTTCATCCTCTGATATGTTTTGAAATGTTAAGTGTGAATATTGTAGCAACATTGAAAATGTTAAGCTGTTCAAGATTAAAAATTTTAAAAATTACAAGAGATAAAACAAATAGCTTTAAAAATTTTTGCTACTGCGTTGTATCTCCTGAGTAAACTTAGACAGCACTGAGAAAAGGAAATGAGGAAAACTTTGTATTAAAAGAACTTTCCAAGAAATAATTCTAATGTTTAATTGCAACTTAGTGACCCAATACATGGGTTCTTTTGGCTTATTAGGAGTATATAATACTCACAAATTCAGATTTGTTTGTGATATAAAAGCATCACACTTCAGGAAAACTCTCCCGTAGCTTAGTAAACTGCAGGACACTGCATCTGGGAGTTTCTGAATAATTTATCTGAAGTAATGAGTATCATCATGTGATGCTGTATCAAAGCAACTGCTCGACTGAAAGCCAGCTGGGTACAGCCGTTGTATATCAAATAGTTGCTTGAGTTGTCTCTCTGGAAAAATTAGAGAACATAATGAGCAAAATTAGAAAACCTGGGGAACAGCCTCCATGGATACCTATTAGCAAGAAGTAATTTGATTAGGGTGAAAGCTGTGGAAGTTCATTATTTACAAAGTTTTCTGGCGTTATAAGAGAAATGCGTGTCTACATACACGCATCTATTTTACAACATGGACATACAGATAAAGTATGAGATGAGTACTAGCTGTACTTATTTTTGGTATCAGCTTTATGAAACACTAATAGAGTATTTATTTGCTCAGAATCTAAAAGGAAGTCATTTAATGACCAACAGAAGCTTTTGGTTTGAGTTTCCCAAAAGGCTTTATATAGTCTCAATAAAAGTAGATGCTTAAAAAACAAGATCCAGGAGAGGCTGACAAAACACATTTGCTAAGGGAAAACGCACAGCTCTGATAAGTACTAGATTGATGCTTTTATGAAGCATATATATCTAAAGTGCCATTTGTGCCCACTCTGCATGATGCTGACTAGGAATACAGAGCCACAAAGTGCAGAACTGAGAGAGAAGGACAGACCTGTGGAATTTTCAGTGGAGACAATGGATGCTGCAGCTGGTCTGCATCTCTCAGGATCAAGCCCTGCTCTAAACATTATAACTGCTTTTACTAGCCTGTCTCATAGTAAATCTAATATCCGAATGGTTTAACAATGAAGTCATTTGCGATACCTTTTGGATCCACCACTTAAGACCACAAAACCAATTTGATGATATGTTTTTGTCAATGGCTTTTGTAGCTATGGCTAACCGTTTCTTTTTTTCTTACAGACATGAGAGAAATACTGCTTCATAAGGTTGTCATTAGCCTAGGAAACAAAGAGGCCATTGATTAGAGGCGTGAATAGAATGGGTTGTAAGCTAAATTACCCGTTGGGGATTCCCGAATGGCCAAGGGCTCAGGCTGTCCCATCTTAGCAAAACTCTGCACTGCAGTGGGGAACTCCCCAAAGGATGCATTATCTTGTGATGTTGACTTTCAATCAAGACTTGTTGTTTGAAGAAAATAAAACAGAAGGCTTTTATTTTCAATAACAGATTTGAAGTGTGCTAATTCGAATATGATCCAAAACCAAAAATGTCTATAGCAGTTTAGAGCAACAGACATATTTCTTTGACATATTTAGGTACATTTATGTAGTGTATGAAAGCAAGAAAAGTATTCTACTAAAGTATATGAAGTGTGCTCTTGCAGCATTATTCTAGTACATGGGAATTTAAAAGTGGAGGATGTATATCATTTCTCTAATATTACTAACATAAATAATAATAATAATATACTGACATAAAACAATGACATTCTTAAATTTTAAAAATAACCAGAAAAGTATGACAAACATCCAGCCAATGCTTTTGTTTCTTTTCATGCAATGACGTTTTATAAAAATATGCTTTTCAAACTGGTAGTGCCCTTTGACAGACATTAAGAATGATGTGGAATCTTTAGTTATCCAGATTAAAAGACCTCCTGTTCTCCTATTTAAATTCACTCTGCTAAGAATGTAATATAAGCATGAAATGTGTATTGGAATGTTCTTATCATCTATTGAATTCCTGTATCAAGGTAATGTCTTTCTAAAGTAATAAATATTTTTAAATTCCCTGACCTTAAATGTGAAATGGACCCCTGCACGTAAACATGCAGATGTATGCATTATTGGTATATCAGCTTGTTTACAAGTTGAGAAAGGTAAAATAAAAATCTTCAATTCATAAAAGCAATTTACAATATTTACAGGAAGAAATAACACTTGATTCTTTTTTAATCTTTTTAATTTCTACATCACTGAGCCAAAATGAAAAGGACAAAACTGATCTCCTTTACAAAATTTAATTTGACCAGATTTTAGACCATTACAGAAACACAGATATTTGTAATGAGGGACACAGTATTGTGATTTCATAGAATGACAGATTTTTAATGATTAAATTGTGAATCCCATCCATTTGACCATTTAAGAGAGCTTACATCTGCTAGCCATGAGTAGTAGCACATCCTGGCACTGAAGACCATCACTGAAATCTTCAAGTTCATTTCTCAAGTTACTAGGCAGCATACCTGGATAAGGCTCAATAAAGCCTTTGAGAAAATACTTTAACAGAATCTTCAAATATTTTGTCCTGAGAAACACAAAGCACTCTTCTAAATTCCCTTTTTCAGAAGGTGATACCGGTATATTCATAGAATCATAGACTAGTTTGTGTTGGAAGGGACCTCTAAAGCCCATCTAGTCCAACCCCCTGCACTGAGCAGGGACATCTGCAACTGGATCAGGTTGCTCAGAGCCCCGTCCAGCCTGGCCTTGGATGTGTCCAGGGATGGGGCTTCTACCACCTCTCTGGGCAACCTGTGCCAGTGCTTCACCACCCTCACTGTAAAAAATTTCTTCCTTGTATCTATTCTGAATCTCTCTTCTTTTAGTTTAAAACCATTACCCCTTGTCCTATCACAGCAGGCCCTGCTAAAACTGCTGCAGTGGTTGCTGTTTAAGGAGCATTTGGCTGTTTTGTTTTCCTCCTGGATCCCACAAGATCCCACCTGTTTTGCCCTTGAACTGCATTCTGAGGACGAGAAGTAATCTCTGATTTCCAGTTCCTCACCTGGCAAGGCAAGGAAAAACAAAGATAGAATTTAGTCTCTGCTGAGTACTGGAATTATTCGTGTTAAAGACTTTATCAACACTGGGTTAAAAATTGAGTTATTTATTATCAACTGGAATGCCATTCTGGAGTTCCACTACAGTTAGCACTACACTACTTTCATTATAAAATCAATTTCCTGGAGATGTCTATCTCCATTGGTTTAATATATACCAGATTGAAAGTTGGCATAGAGGTACTGGTGCTCTTCCAAGGAAGAAGTACTGACTGCTGAAGAGGAGGTGTAGTTAAAATGGAAAAAAGCAATAGATTTTCCATGTTTCAGACTGGCTGGTGTTCTCCAAGCCTAAAGGACTCAGCTTAGATATTTTTATATTTAAAACTAGGTCCCCATTCCCACTTTAGGTGTAGGGGGGACAGCTCCCATTCCATCCTGGCTGTCTTTTGAGAAGTACCTCCTGATTAATCCCAGCCATCCTTTTTCTCTCACCCCTCAATTGTCCTTCAAGGGTCTTTCACAAGGATCTACTCTAGACTCCAGCTTCAGTAACCTTCGCTACACCAGTAATGAGGAGATGGAGGAGCAGAGCTCCTGCTGGGATCACAGATGTGGGCTGCCTGGCTTGAGGGGACCCATGTTTTCCTGGAGTGATCCATCATTTTAGGCACTCACTGCAGTGCAGAAGGGAGATGCTGTGCCCAGCTCTGAACAGCCAGGTTTGCATGCTGCCAGCACAGCCATGCCGAGCTCGGCAGGCTCGGCCGCCCTGCGGTAAAAACGGGGTCACCTGTATCCTCCAGATTTCAGACCAGGAAATCCCCATAGTAACTGGGAATGTAAAAATTATTTAACATGGAGAAGTTTATAGCTGCCCTTGCTTATGCTTTGGCAATGTCACTGCAATCATAAGGCTACAGGAACAACGAGGGCACTACATCAACCTATTAATATGTCTGAGTTTTGGTCATTTTAAAGGATTTTGCAGCTTCAGCAGTTTTATGTGCCTACAGATACTCTTAGTTATGGATTTATTAGGATATTTTTTCTCTTTAAGCCTTACTAGATATATCTTCAGAAATGGGGTTTAAACCTGTATTTTTTGAGGTAATTTAACATATACAAAAAGGCCAACTTTCCTTCCTCTTGACTAGAGAGCTACTTCAACTGTTAAACTGTTCATCAGACTTAAAACCTTCCTTTACCTCATTTCTATTCATCCCACTTCCTCTTCCATCTCTCTTCCCCTCCCCACCCTGTAAGTAACATGCTAAAGGCATCAGAATGATAGCTCTGCAGATACAGGCTCTCTCTTTATCAGACTTTAAGACGTTAATTCAGGAGTAAGCAATGTCAGTCCTAGATCACAGATTATCTGTCATGGACTTTACCCAGGCCCTTATTTAGAGAAGGAAAATCTATACATGTTCTTTATCTTCCTCAGTGGTGGCTGCTGAAGTATTTGCAGATCGACCACAGATGATGAATTAGTAGGTAACAGATATATGTTAATCTGCATAATGTCATTGTGTCAGAGGCTCCATGTTTGCTGGCATTTGGGCTACTAGCCACTTACAATCATGCTTATTTAGTATTTCTACCACATAATACCCCAAATAAACCCACTATAAACACATCACTAAAAATGCAAAACTGAAGGCCTTAAATGCTGAGCAAATTACAAAAATCCTAGACAGAATGAGATTGTGTATCATGTATTGATGTGTGTCATAAACACTGCCTATTTTCTCCCACATTTTTCCTTTTTAATAACTTCTGCATATTTGCTTTCTTGATTTTTCTTTTATCTGTTAATCTCTCCTTTTCTGTCTGTGTCTTTTAGTTAGGTGTTTGCCTGTCATCACTCTTTCTTTGAAGTTTATCTGAACTGTAACTCCCTAATTCTGTAACCTGCCCTTAGGTCTCTGCAGGCAGGTGCCTGTGCCCAGCACAGACCCAGCGAGGAACAAGGTATCGAGGATGTCCTTCATCTGCCTTTTGGACTTCTGTCTGAATGTAAATTGTTCTGTTCTCTCTGGTGTTACTTTTTTCCCTAGATCCTGATGTTTTTCTTATCAAGTTCCTCAGACATAGGATGTCTTCACCAGAGACACAGCTATAAAGCCCTTCTGTAGGGGGAGGAGGCGTGTCGTGCATATAGAGCTGACTTCTACCCAATGCACCAAAGCAAAACATGAAGGATAATCTTAGCTCTGCTGGCTCCAATTCCATCATTTCAAAAAAATTGTTTGGGTTTAGGTTGTCTAAAACTAGCAAAAATATTACCATTATTTATCAAGCTAACTGCTCCAATTTCAGTGTTTTCACCCTCCAAGAAAAGAAAACCTACAATCTATTTCTGCTCTTGGTCTATCAAGAGATATGTGAATACATACATGAAGATAACCCTTGCCAGCTCCTTCTATTTGTTTAAAGTGCCTATTCAAAATCATCACTATAAAATAGGTTCATATCAATTTAGAAGTTTTACATAGCTATTCAGGAATCCACCATCATTTTAGGATCTACTGTTCAGGCACTGAAGGCCAAAATAAAAGTTAGCAACTGCAGAGCAGGTATTATTATACATTTTTAAACTTATAGCTTGGCAATTGGCAAAAGAGAGTCACTTGTTTTGTTATGTAATGACATGTCCAAAGCTATTAAGCTGTTCATTTAGACATTTTCTGTTATGATGTTGATAATGAATATAGTAATCTTTATGAAAGTTTGCTGTATGATCGGGGTGGGGGGGAAGTTGTGCTTGTATTATATTTTTGGAGGTTTTTTTAAATTTGTATTTTGCATCAATTTAATTCTATAAGCACCATCATCTTTTTCTGGGCAGGTTTACTTTGCTGCCTAGTCCTAACCTCTCATTAGTCCTAACCATCCAGCCCTACCTTGAGCTCATCTGCATCAGCAGTTTCAAGTCTCTTACAGGACCATCCTTGCAGCCCAAGGAACAGCCTGAGCCCACACATTCTTCTGTGTTTGCAATCGCCAAACACATCTTGTGACTATTGTCAGACATAGACTTTGGGGTGACTTAGCAGTAGAAAACAGCTCCAAAATCTTTGTGGTACTACAAATACCACTATTCAGCAATTTCAATTTTGTTATTGTCACTTAGGCTTGGGTTACTCATTAAACGATCAGCTTTTAGTAACCTCCTCTCTGCTGAGAAAAGAACACTAACTGCAAATTTAGTTGAAGATAAAAACGGGTTAGTTTTATATTTTGGCATTGAAATTTAAACCTAAGTGCTTGCACAGCCATTTTGCACGTTTCTACAACATTCTTAAGTGGATGAAAGGTGGAGGTAAGCAGCTTTGTAAGTTGTTCTTCACCTGTTCCTGATGGTACAATCAATCTTATTCCCTGCTAAAGGTCATAGGTAACTTGGTAAACTGTCCACCAATATGGGGGAAATGATCACCCAGCAGAATCAGAGCTGAAGCTGATGCACAAGCAAACATCTGACTGTACCTTGAGTTTCCGTTTAGCTCACCAGGAGTGCCCAGTGCTTTATTCTCTACAGAGTATCTAAAAATCTCAAACTCTCTCCAAGTTGGGCAGTGTTTCACCTTTCCGAGAGAAAGGACTTCATCAGATAATAGAAAAGGCATCCTGGCATAAGCAAAGTATTTTATTAAGTGGACAGACAGTGGATGTTTTGTTTGTTCTGACATAGACTTGCAGTATAGACCTGTCCTTATAACTTGTGATAGGGAAGTGTGGAGAGTTTTGAAGACCAAGTCTTTGGTAGCAGCTACTTCTTTATCATGATGAACGCTAATTCAGTAACTTAGTGTTCATCTGAATGCATATTACAATGCATAGTCAATCATTTTTCATTTAATAATGTAACATGTCATTTTTCCAGTTTGCCACTTGCAGCTGGCACTTCTGCAATACATTTTATTTTTCAGACATCTTTTAGTGAATCACCAGATAGAGCAGCTGTGACAGCTATCCATTAATTATATCCCTGTATTAAAGTGTAATGAAAATATGACATCCAAGGGAAAGTCTCCAGTAGTGCCTAAGTAGTGGTAGTTAAGCTACCACTATCTGGTAGTTGAATTGTTGGTTGATTAAATATTTGTATAGATATTCACATAGTTGTATTAACCTCAAATGTTATTTATGAACAGTTTGCCTTTGGGATTATAATGAAGGAAAGCAACAGTTTTTCTGTCTCAATAGTGATTAGTGTTGCCTTGATTCTCATTTACACTATGCCAATCACGGGCAATCCAAAATCATCAGCATGTGTGCCATGGCCTTTCACTTGATTTGGTCTGAGGCAGATAGGACTCCTGCATTTTAAATAAAGGAAAGTAGAAGCTGTTCTGCCTCATTCTATCTACAGCAATTTATGAAAAGTGTAGTGAAAATAATGAATGAGAGTCTAGAGGTCTTTTGAGAGTGTATGAAGTGAGTGACACACAAGATGAAACTGCCTATTTCGCTTAATCTAGAACCAGAAATTGAAATCAGAATGCAATACATAAATGAATTCATAATTTCGTATCACAGCTCTCCATAGTCTCATGACTCTCCTTTCCCAAGTCCTTGAAAAAGGCAGACTTGTGTAAAGGTCAGATTATTAACCTAAAGGCCAGGCTCTCCCTGTCGGCTGAGGCTGGAGAGACCCCACAAGCTGCAGCCGCTAGTGGGGGGCATAAATGAGAGGAGTTTAACTCCGCAGACACCTACACAAGGGGTGGCTGGGTCTCAGCGGGAATTCCCAGGAAGATACATAAAAGCCCAATTCTGTGGTTTCTATTACAAGCTCATTCAAGAGTAGATAGACTGAAGCTGATGCTGGTGAAGAAGACCTGTTTCATTGATTACTAGAACTTTCTCATCTGCTTATATCATTTTGACCTTTTTTCAAATGAAACGGAAAGTTTTCAATTTTGTCATTGAAATAGAGTCAAGTGCTGTCTGGGGGAACCATAGACATAGAGTTTCTGTCAGCTTTGTGATTTTTCTGTCATTTTCTTTCTTTTTGTTACTGGCATGCCATAATGCTGACAGTTTTTATTCTTTGAACAAAGCCTAGCAAGGAGGTTTCTGTTGAAATGTGATTATTCCTTTCACTGACACAGATGTGGACAGTTCCCACTTACTTCTGATTCTGTAACTGCACTCCTGAAATTGTCACCCTTCACCTTGTTGGGTTTTTCAGACACCAAAAATTTTCTAGGACCTGGCAGCATTCCAGAGAAAGTGTTGCTTTGCCCCTGCTGAAGTAGTCAGCAAAAGTCTCATTTAATTCAGCTGCAGTGCATTCAGGCATAGATTTCTGCTTACCACAAATACAGAATATTCCTTTACCTTGTATCCATTTTTTCCCTTAGCCACAAAAATGAGCTTCACTACGGTTACATTTAGAACCCGTTTCTCTTTAAATGCTGTCTTTTCTAGTGCTCAAAAATCCACATCTATGAATTTCCTAAACTTTTGTTATTCCTACGTGAAATTAGTATTGCAGATTTATTGACACCAAATTTAATAGTTCCCAAGAAACAATAGGTCTACTAGTTGTTTTCTTGTAAACATTGTCACTAATTCATACCAAAATTATGACTAAAAATAATCAAGACTATCACCATCATGATTACATATGGTAAATATAGTTTCTTGCTACTAGATTTAGGACAAAATTAGGTTCATGCATAATGTATTCATATTCTTTCCAGTTGATTTTGTAGAACTTTTACATAATCCCTAGACTTCTTTAAAGATTTCTAATACTCAGATCATAACTTCTTATATTCCCCTTTTAAACTGCATATTCATCAAGGAAGACTTGATGAGGATAAGGTACCCTTTCATAGTTTCCTCTGTATTCTTTCACTTGGGTGAAACAAAATGCAGTCCATAATAAAAGGCAATAGTGAATTATAAAACGTATTTCTAAATGGCAATACTGCCCGTGCTTTTAAAATAAGAAAAGTAGCATTGTTCTTAAAATTAGTGTTCTCTGGCTTACCACCCTTTCTGTTTCTCCCATGTAAGGTATAAATTCACTCCTCTGTGTAGCTGCTGTTAAACATAAACTATGGATACCAGTTCCACATTCGGCTGTGTTAACATTACAATACATGTTACATAGGCTGTCTGGAGGTGATATATGTTCTTCTCCTCTGCAGTCTCAGAACACCATATCTAATCAAGTCGCTAGAGTCCTAGGGGAAAGGCCAGGATCCAGTAATGCTATGGAAGATGATGGACAGGAATTTTATAAAGGCCAGTTTATTAGTTAAAAACCCCCTTGTCTTCTTCGTATTAACTTTTAATACTGTCTAAAAGAAAATTTAGACCAAAAACTTTGAAGGACTTACTCCAGTTCAAAAACTTAAAGTAGTAGACTTTTCATTATGATTCTCATAGTGCTCGGTTGATATTTTGAAATTTGAAATCTTCACAGTCTTCAAAGTAGAAAAAAACACTTTACCTTTATAACTTTTCTGTAGATCAATTCACGAATGTAGTGATTCACACTATTAAAGGACTACAAGCATTGATGACTGAATAATGAATGCTCAGGATTTTTAGCAGCTTGACATATTCATCTTAACTTTTCTTCTACAGAATTGGGTTGGATAAGAAGAAAAAAAAAGATAACTAATGACAAGAAACTACTAATAATTCAAAAGCTAATTTGATAGGTGGTTTTCTAATCCTGTCATCGACAGGACAAATCCATTGTGCTCTATTTCGTTTTTTTCTCTTAACTCAGCAATGCAAAGAACATTAACACAGTAAAAGGAAATAATACTCTAATGATTGTAAAGAAACAGATGCAGATCTTTAATCCACTTTATGCGTGTCAAACAAAAGATAAGCCTGATTGTCCATTTGTGCAGGAAAAGTTTTGGTTTTGATAAAAGAGCAGAAAAAAGATTTTCTGTTTTCTTTCAGGATGTTGTAAAGGTTAAAAAAAAAAATTATTTTAGGTTTGCAAAAACAAGGCAATACAGTGATCAGCTTAATTTTTATTCCTGATTTTATCATTAAAAATGCTGATTTTATTCAAAATTTCTTATCATTTACCTTCTGCTGGGGGATTGAAAAGTGGTGTTTCTAGCATTTTTATGTTTAATTGGAAGTGGAAGAATAAATTATTTTTTTGGTGAACTGATTTATATCTGCATTGAAATTCAGTTTGTTGGATACCGCTACAGTACTACTGTCCTGAACAGTAGAGAGAAAGCAGATAGAATCATAGAATCATAGAATTATTGAGGTTGGAAGAGGTCTTTAAGATCACCGAGTCCAACCATTAATCTAACACTGCCAACTCCGCCACTAAACCATGTCCCTAAGCGCCACATCAACACATCTTTTGTTCTTATTATGATTATATACCTGGAGGTATTCCTCCAGGGACGGTGACTCCACCATTTCCCTGAGCAACGAAGCTGGTGAAGGGTCTGGAGCACAAGTGCTGTGAGGAGCGGCTGAGGGAGCTGGGGGTGTTCAGTCTGGAGAAGAGGAGGCTGAGGGGAGGCCTTGCTGCTCTCTGCAACTGCCTGGAAGGAGGTTGTAGCGAGGTGGGGGTCGGTCTCTTCTCCCAAGTAACAGGCAAGACGATTAGAGGAAGCAGCCTGAAGTTACACCAGGGGAGGTTTAGATTGGATATTAGGAAACTTTTTTTCACTGAAAGGGTTGTCAGGCACCAGAACAATAGCCTGTAGTTCTTGCTGTTTGGGTTTTCACTCTGGAGTAGTGAAGGTTGAGTAAGGAGATACTGGTAATGCCAGCTTTTTAAATCACATGGCACGTTCTGCTCTAACCACTATGCACATAATATTAGATATTGTAACCCTTTGTGTTTTCTTAAATTCTGTTTTGTGGACCTAGCACTCCATGCCTAGGGATATGGCACATTTAATAACCAATGGTTAGTTACCCATTACCACAAAACAGAATTAGTTTGACGTTTGTGTCCAGCATTAATAACAGCTCTGTTGTATGTGAGCATCTAAACCAGAAAGTTTGCTATTTGATCTTTCTCTTTGGATAGGCCTGAATTAATAGATTTTAAAGCACTCTTAGAGAAGAATTCAGTGTATGGGCAGAAGAGATATTTTAAAAAACTGTGTATTTGTGAAAAAACACTGGAGGTACGATCTTCTTTGAGAAATAAATAACTGGAAATGGAAAACAAATCTTATGTAGGTCTTCATTGTGATTATTAATGATAGGTGGTATGCCATGCTGTCAATAATAGAGGGAAAAAAAAAAAAAAAAAGTGCATTGGAACTGTCTTGCTCTTCTGCTTTAGTGAACTTGCTGTAAAATGTCCTGCAGTCTTTATTAATATACTCCTCAAAGGATAATGGTAAAGTGTTCTCTCAACTTGTCCCTTAGGAGACTAAAAGCAGAGATGAGAGCAAATAAAAATGACGGTCTACACGGAGTAATATTTGTGAAAGTTTCTGCATTTTTAGCTAATTCACTGACTAAATATCATAGAATCCTAGAATCACAGAATGTTTTGGGTTGGAAGGGACCCCCAGAGCCCATCTAGTCCAACCCCCCTGCAGTGAGCAGGGACACCATTACCCAGATCAGGTTGCTCAGAGCCCCGTCCAACCTGGGCTTGAATGTTTCCAGGGATGGGGCATCCACCACCTCTCTGGACAACCCGTTCCAGTGCTTCACCACCCTCATTGTGAAGAATTTCTTCCTTACATCCAATCTAAACCTACCCTGTTTCAGCTGGAAGCCATCACCCCTTGTCCTATCACCATTGTCCCTACTGAAAAGATTCTCCCCCTCTTTCCTATAGGCCCCCTTTAAGTACTGACAGGCCGCAATCAGGTCTCCCCGCAGCCTTCTCTTCTCCCGGCTGAACAAGCCCAACTCTCTCAGCCTGTCCTCACAGCAGAGCTGCTCCAGCCCTCGGATCATTCTTGTAGCCTCCTCTGGACCCGCTCCAACAGCTCCATGTCCTTCTTGTGCTGAGGGCTCCAGAGCTGGACGCAGCACTCCAGGTGGGGTCTCACCAGAGCAGAGTACAGGGGCAGAATCCCCTCCCTCGACCTGCTGGCCACGCTGCTCTTGATGCAGCCCAAGATACGTCAATAGAAACTTTTCTCACAAAAATCTTAAATCTAGGTGGATATCTATGCCCATCATCTACCTCTGACCTTTGAGGAAATATTACTGATTTACTATTCCAAACAGTAAAAATTAAACCAAGAAAAATGCTCTGTGGCACTTTTGGCTAAATTCTAGCTAAAAGTGGGGCAAAGAAAAGTAAGTGTATTATGAAATACATGCCCCTTGAATCAAGGTGGTATAAAGCTGTTTGGCTGTACAACCTTAGGAATCTGTAACATGCCAGGCTGGGGATTCCACTCCTGCCATATAAATAAGGTCAGTGGGGAATTTCTAATCTTGGTGCAGAAAGTGGTCCTGATGATTTATTAGAGGGCACTTTTTTTCAGGCATCCTGACCCAACTGCCCAGCTTAATAATGGGGATACTTTCTACTGAAATTGTCAGAGACATGAGACTGGCCTTTAAGAGTCCCACCGTGTTTAAGGCAAAGGTAAAGGCACACCAGTATACTCAAATCCCATCCATTCCAGCATACAGCAGAAGTAGTAAGTGTGAAAGAGCTCCTTCTCTTGTAACATCTTCAGTATTCCACTTCCTCACTGAAAATCAGGATTTCTTCAGGACTGGCTTTAAAGAGAGTAGGATAACTGACAAGGGACATCACTAGCTCTTAGTCTGTGTTTGGTCCGCATTCCTCCAAACTCCAAGGAGTGAATTTAAAACACCCAAGGAAAGTGGTGCTCTGACGTAATGATCCACATTTGCCTTCCCGGACCTCTTCCCATCCTTTCCTACACACCTTTCTCACCCTAGACTGAGATATTGTTGACTCAACTATATGCCTGTGAGAAAGCTATTTGTGTGTCAGGGGACAACTGAATTCACTCAGCCAACTAGATAAGGGGTTTGGTAATGTTATTTAGTGTTTTAACAGTCTCTGAAACTTAGCCACAGCGGGAGACTCTGTCAATGTACAGTAAACAAGAGCTGATTGATTTTGTAATCTCACGAGGGAGGACTGCCTTCACATTTGACTAACGCTCTCATTTCTTTTGCTCTAGTAAATCTACAGGCTATAGAACAAACAGCACTGTGGTACTTCATACTTTTTTTTTTTAAAAAAAAAAAAAATCCATTTCCATTTTCCAAAAGACAGAATTGTAGGTGTAGAAGGTCATCACAAGTTCCCAGGCACTCTGTAGCACTGTGCTCTTCAAAAAGAGGTGGGCTGGTTTTTTTGGAAACAGCTGAAACAATTTTAGCATCAGTTCACCTGTCATATGAACTGCATCTTCCTTACTGCATGAACTTTCCTTTTCTACAATTGTATTTGTATGAACAATGAGAAATGATTTTTGTAAAAGCAAAAAACAGGAGGAAAGCAATCTATAGGTGTTAGAGAGTAATGTAAAATTTGTGCTTTTACAAGGAAGCCAAGATTTCCATGAATTATTCTTAGTGTGTTTAGAGCCTTTTCATATGCCCCTTGAGGCTAGTAAAACTGTCTCCGATGGCATGTGCCCAGGGTTTAGAAAGGGAAGTTATTTAAGGGCTAAAGCTTTTGGATATTCAATATTTTACCTTCCACTCTTGTTTCAGCACTGTGTACCTTTTTAATGCCATGTAATTATCAGATGTTTGGGGGCAATAAAGGTGTTTTTTCAACATTAAGCACACAAGGGTGAGGAAACACCAAAACTTAGGCTGCATTACCAACTCTAGTCCAATCCTTTTTGTGTGAATTGAGATATGTGTTAATTGCATGTTTTCATTAAAAATAATTCCTGGTCTCATTTAGTATGGCAGACATCCAGCACATAACATTTTAGGTTAAATGGTTAAAGATTTACAAAATCTTTAAGTAATTAAAGGTGATTTTGAAATGGGATGTATCAGCCATCTTAAGCCATCCATACTGTGCTTTTTTTTTGTGCTGTCATCTGTTCATCCCACTTCTTTACCCATAGTCTTCCTTCAAATTTAAGTCCTGCTAGCTTAACCTAATCACTGAAGTTGAGATTTACCATGTTAAATGACACTAAAATACAAACATTATTTTACATCCTTATATGTGTATTTTAACATGTCCACATTCTTTGAAAGAAAATGAGGTTTTAACATTTTCTCTTAAGTGCTAACAAGTTTCACTTATTTCAATGACAAGAAAAAATGCTCATTGTGAAGAGCAGCAGCTAAATATTGCAAGGTATTTTGAAAGGAAGATCATAGACTTTGAGTTAATTGACAGCTGAGTTATGGTCAAAGGAAAGTATCTTTTCTTTAGCATTTAACAAAACTTTCACAGCTGCAATTGTGTTGAAAGAGAATATTAAATTCTAGTCAGCCTGTCAGTGGCTCAAAGCACTAACTGAAATGGTGTTCAAGCAA
This sequence comes from Podiceps cristatus, assembly GCA_000699545.1. Lineage (NCBI taxonomy): Eukaryota > Metazoa > Chordata > Aves > Podicipediformes > Podicipedidae > Podiceps > Podiceps cristatus. Next base: position 15,049 of record KL265779.1, on the reverse strand, counting down.
TTGAGCTGCAGTTTCTCAGGTACTGTGTCCCATCTCTGGTGCCATTGGGAGGCATCGTATTGTTCAAAACCCTTTACTGCAGTTTCTCATAGAACTGAGGTAGCTTTATTAGTATTTTCTCTTCATATGCCAATTGCTTCCATTTTCATTCTTGAATAGGAAGAAATGGTAATATAAGGAAGCAAATTAAATATCCTAAGTGAGAATGTATTTTGTGAGTAAAACAAAAACCTAAGATGGAAATACATAATTACAAAATAAAATCAATTCTGGATGGGTTGGTTTGGGATTTTTTTCTTCCTTTTAGAGTCAATGACAGCTTCAAAACTGCAAGAAAAGAAAAAAAAAACATCAAGCAGTGTTAGGTCCTTAATTTTCAGGTTTTACTCCTCCAGGCTGTCATTACTCATGGATAGTCTGACTGATGTGAGCTGGACAACTTGCATGATATTCTGAAGTACTGATTTTGATAAGGCAGAATTAATAACATTTGCAAAGTGCCTAGCAAACATCTGGTATATTGGAAAAGCAACATTTAGTTCTTCAGCCTAGAAGCCCTAGAATTGAGGATGCAGGATCCCAAGAGAGGATAATTCCCTTCAGAGATAAGTTCATGTCAGCTTTCCCTTCGGAGACGTGGAGGAATTTTAACTGGTGCACCTGGGACTTCCCCCAGCCTCCAGCAAGTCTCTCTGCTGACTTCCAACTCTGGCAGGGTCGAGACTCCACAGCCATAGAGTTGCATTTGATCCTCTGAGAAAGTGTCAGTTGAGATTTCATAAATGTAGTTTGAAAAAGCGTGCCTCTGTCTCCATACTTACAGCTTTAACAAAGCCACATCAGAAGCACTAATGTAACACACACCAGACACTGAAATGGAGAAAGAGATTAAGTTATGCAACCCTTCATCTATTGAGGTTAGATAGCCCACAAAAAAGATCTTATGAAACTTCCAAAATGACAGGGAAACTTATTTGACCCTTTTTATGTGGTGCTATACATATCCAGAAAAAGTTCCAAAAAAGTTTATGAGCATCAGATCCCTTGGCCATCCCTGTCCCACACTATCCCACCATCCCGATCCCCTGGGTAACCTCTGTCCTACGCTCTCCAAGATCATCAATTAGATTCTTCCTAGTTAGAGATATTTACAGCCATATCAGTGAATCCGGCGTAACTGGAAGCTATTTCTCTATCACATATTTTGTATTGCAGGTTTGGAAACCTGTATTGATTAGCTATGGGCCATAGTCGTTCCCATGGAGCTGATAGATTTTAAGAGAAAGTTACATTATTGCTCTAAAAATGTGGATTTGTCTTAGTTTATAATAAAAGCAAAGGGACTAGTTTTCTTTGAAAGTAATGCCACTGAATGTATGGTTCTGGTTACCCCAAAAAGTCTGTGATCCTTTATAGCAATAAAGTTTGATCTCATCTCTTTGTCCTTCAGACAGCCTCACATCACTCCTCTAATACATTAGTGACCTTCCCCACCCAGATCTCACTGAAACATCAATAATTATCTGCCCTCTAGAAACCCAGTACCCTGCAGGAGGCTCATGTGAATTCTGAGAGCGTGTCTGAGTGAGGAAGGAAAGCAGAATCATGTCTGACTGTTTGCCAAGAATGCAGAGGAAAGTGATATTGCCAGCGAGAGCAGGGAGCTTGGTGGAGTAAGGCTGGAGGGCATGGAGCGGCGGGAGAGGTTGGGTACCTTGCCCTGAACTGAAGGTCAAGCTGAAGGCAAGATCACAATTAGTTCTTTTGCCATGGGTTTTTTGTTCTTTCAGTTCATAATATTTTTTAAGAGAAAGATGTCATCAGATGGGAAATGCTGAGCCACAGAACAAAGTCAGCTGCTACCTTAAAATATACAACCCAGATTCTCTGTCTGATCTGATATCTTCCTCCCTGACTAGCTGGAAAGGACATTTGGGAAAAACGTTGAAAGTTAGGGATGCTATCAAAAGAGTGCAAGTGAAAAGGAAGATGATGCAAGAGATGCAATTTGACATGTACAGTATTGAAGTTCAACCTATATAAGGCTGCAGAAATGCTGAAACTTCATTATGGACATCTAATTAATATTTGTTGTTCTTGATGTTAATAATATCTTTCTTGGCACTGAATTCTCATGATACCTCTTGGTCTAGCTTCATCAGATCTTTGTCTCCCATCAGATCTCTACTGAGACAGCCTTTGATAGAAACCCACTAAAGTTATTCCATAACGTGAAAGTTTGTGTCTCGGTGATAGAGATTTTTAATTGGTCAGAGATGTTGTTTATGCTGTACCAGCCAGTTCCTTTACAATCTTCTGTTTTCATTTAGTAGACTATGAGGAAGTAATTACCGGTTTTGTTTCGTTTTGTCAGATTGGCTGCAATATATTTTCATTAAGAATTCAAATAAGTTGTAAGTGTTGAATTGTGTGTGTTGTCCAGTTTTTAACTGGCAAAAGTAAATACTAATATAATATCCAGAAGAGGAGTATCTGTTTGCTAAGAGTATCAAGTAGCTTATTCCCAGGTATTAATTTATTTCTTTTTCTTTGCTAATGAACATAAAATAACTCACATATTTAAGCATTGTGGTATGTCATTAATTCTGTGTAGAGGCTGTAACTACTATTCTGTTCGAATCTAATTTCAATGAGGCTTTGCACTCGGTCTATACAAGCACAGGAGACAGATACCATAATAGTTTGCAATAATTGACCTGGTGGAGCCATTTTGGAATCATTTGAGAGTAACGTACTTGATCCTGCAACCTTTCCTCCCACAGGCACTCTGATTTCAGTCTTACAGTTGCAACAGACAGGCAACATGCCAGGCATGGCATCATCTCTGATTCACGGGGACATGAAAAATGAATGCATTATATATCGAAAGTAACATTTTGATCTCTCAGCCACAGTAGGTTGTTGGAATCAAGAGGGATCAAAACACATTGTCTGAATCTTGTCGCTGAGATGATGAGTGATCAACACAGGTGCAAGGCAGGGATGGATCCCAAAAGATTTCCCTGTTACAAGCTGGCAAATTTAAATGTCTTGCCATTGAGCTGGGCTAGCTGAACAGGAACATTTTTGGGAAGGGGAAAATTCCTCACTGACTGACAAGTGTAGTTCTTTCTTTGCCTTTGCTCACTTGGGAGGCACAGTTTAAGGTAAAGCCCTTGTTCTCAAAGGAAGCCAAGATTATGACCTTGTTGCATTCTCTGTCCTCTTCAGCAAGAATTTTAGGAGTAGCAGGAGAAGCAAAGCTGGGCTCAGAGATGGGAACAAACATGGGATGAATTTGGTGGTGGACCTAAAGAATACAGTGTATTTGGTGACAGCATGAACTGCTTGGGCAGGAGAAAGGGAAGATGTGAAGTAATGATTTGTTACACCACTACCACCCTGGTCAGAGCAGGACTCTCCTGACTCGTCTCGCGGTTCTCAGCTGTGATGAAGGGACATGGGGTGTTTCTGCTTGTGCTCAGGCACTTGCTGAGATTAAACGTGAGAAATGAGACATGAACTTCTATATGGGATTGCATGTTATGGGCAAAAAGAGCAGAGTTTATGAATGAAAGGATGAGATTTATCTCACTGCTACTGAAATTACACAGAGAAAACCATGCTGGCCAGCTTTTCCCACTGGGCATATCCCACACCTGGCCTTGCTGTGTACACAGTGTGCATTGCATGTGGCTGCATACACTTGTGGCCTGCTCCCTGACTTGAAGAGCTCTCAAGAAAGGAGTCACTCGGGGTAGACCACCCTCTGGCCTCGGGATTCCTTATACGAAGTGAAAAATGGATTGGAAAGGCATAGCAGCATCCTTCTTAGTAGTTGTGTGGGCCTATTCTCATCAGGGCCACCAACAGTTCCCAGGAAGGGCAATAGTCAGGTGCAGCAGCTGGAGGCTGTATGGAGCTAAAGATATATAGACTGAGAGTTACTGAGGTAGTCTGTAAGTCAGGATGGGAAAATCAAGCTAAGCATATAAGCAGTGACGATGCCATTGAAGTCCAGAAACCGTGGGTTGTTGGCAGAGGAGTCAGGCAGACCCCGCACCTTGGATGGGTGGTGTGGATTTTCTGAGATTTGAAAAGTGGAATAAAACTCACTCCCTGTGGATGGATTCTGCTTTTTGTCAACAAAATAACCTAAACTGACTCTAGAAAAGTAACTGGAAGGTGGGGGGCAGTGGGCATAGAGGCTTTGGATCTCTCAGCCTCTCATTAAGCAATCCTTCCTTAACAGCATTGGAGGGGAGAGTGGGAGGAATTAGTCCCCTCAGATAGTATCTAAATCTTCAAATTGTCTTCCTTTTTCTTGTCAGAGGAAAAAAAATAAAAATTCCTGCTCCTGCAGAAAAGGTATTAGTGTCTCAGGCCTGTGGGGGCACGGCAGGGCAGGTACTTTTGTAAGGACTCTTGTGCTTTTAAGTGGCTCCAATTATTTTTGAACAACTAAGTAGAGTGCTCATTAAGCATTTCCTTTAGATGAAAATTACGACCTACAAGGTCATGTTAATTAAGAAGCACAGTAAGTCAATGTGAAGAGGTTCTGTTAGCACAAACAGTGAGCCCAATCCTGCATAACACCATGCTCACAATTAGTCCAAGTTTGTGTTCATCCTTGTAATTTTAAGAATTTGTAGGACAGGATCGTTGCGCAAGTAAAAATTGCTGCAGGTCGGTTCAATCTGACAACAGCCACAGGCTCATTACATGACCATGAGTTCTGTCTGCCTTTAGATAATACTGACCAGAGTGCTCTGGCTTGCTGTGATCAGGAGCAGTGCCAATTCACCCTGTTGAGAAGAAAAGTTGACATATTCCAAGACTTTTACTTGCTTTCCAGAGTTTGTCATTTAGACTGGTGTGGTGCAAGATCATATACAGTGATGAAATTTTACAGTTGAATCATCACATTTCAGCTACAAGTCCCATTAGCTGCAGGAGGCTCTAGCTGTCTCCGACTCCAATTAGTAGAGCACAGCCTGGGCTGGGGCACAAATTTCTCCTCTGTCAACCAGTTTAGACGTGCTGAGTCTCACATGTTCTTGCAACACATTTACTAGCTCTCTCCTCCCATTGCCCCGCAGCTTCTCTCTCAGACTTTTTCAGCACAGCCCCACCACGTCCACATGCGAAACCCATCCGGCTGCTGGATCTGGGATATACAAGATCCCAGCACAGGGAAAGGCTGAGGAGATGCACCACAGCCAGGGGGTCATAATCGTACACAGCCCTGTGCTGCAATGAGTCCTGGGCAGCATCTTGTTGACCAGCTACAACTGCATCCTGTTCCCTTAACGTGACATTGCCTATTGTACGATCAATACTTGTGTACCCATATGCCCCGTTATTTAACATCAGGAGCACCTACACAATTCACTGGTTTTGACACTCAGCATCCCAAACATTTGGGCTTTGGGAAGATGAAGCATGCATGCTGTTACCAGGATAACAAAAGCCTAAAATAGGTAGCCCTCTCGGAGGGTATATAAGATAGTTATAGCTGACAGGCCTCTATGAAAATGGAGGAAAATCCTCTGAAATGAGGATTTGGCACTAAAACTGCAGAAAAGAAGCTTTTAAATTTGGGTCTTACATTTGTAAAGGGGTTAAAAGGCTCATTTTGTAAATGCCTGTGCCCAGCTGTACATTCCACTGAAAAACACGAGAGCTTGGAGCATTCTTGCTCATTCTTGTTTGGAAAACAGTTTTCTTCTTAATATTAAGAAAAATTTGTTAATAGTCAAGAATTTATACTGGTTTTAACACGTTTGTATCCTAAAGCCCTTACATTTTCCATTCCAACAAGAAGAGAGAGCTATTAGTTAAAATCTATACATCAAAAAAGAAAAAAATGCAGAAATTAAAAAGAAATGTGGAATTTGAGTTAGCAACTTCCCCCATGAAATATTAAGATTTTAAGGTGGAATTCTGTGCCTCATGTTACAGCATTATACCTCTTACCGTAGCTTGTAAGTCACATAGCTGGCTAGCTGCTTTGCTGTATTCAGTATTCAGGACATATCTCTGCTGATATAAACTGCGACAGCTCTGTTGAAGCCAACAGAGCTCAGACAATATATGCCAGCAAAGATCTGCCCCTTAGTATTCACCCCCATCTGCTGTGTGACTCGGTCATACCAAAACTGCCAGGCACCTGCTTGCCTGATGTTTTTTTAACGAGTTGAACTCTTCGTGTTGGGTTTGTGTCTCTGCCAGGTTCCAGTTTAATCACATATAATTTTTAGTGTGAAGTTTCACCTTGGGCTTTGAACTTGCAGGCACAGAACAAAAAGTCCTGTTTCTAGAGGAACTTGCATAGTAATAATAATAATAATAGCTAGAATACAAGGCAAGTATTTTAATTCATAGGTTATGACATTTAGCTTTTATGAACAGAAAGGAGGAATTATCCTTGCTAGACAGGAAATAATGAGGTTGACCCATATTCCAAGACTTATGTAGCTAATGAGCAGTTATATTTAAATTTGGCCTAATTGTGCAAAAGTTTGTGGGAGAAGAAGTGTGCGTACACTAACAGGTTAGTGGCTGTCACTGGAGTTTCCAGTCAAATCCTGTAAAGCAGTTCAGTATGCAGTAAGTCAAACTTAGACGGCTTGCTTGTAAAACATTTGGCTAAAAGCATCCTGGGATGCGTGAGACCTGCTTTCCCAAGAATCTGATGCTCTTTTTTAACTTTCATATTAGAGTCAATATGTGATATGTGCTTTGGAGTAGACCAAAAGACACTTATTTAAGTAATAAAGTTTATTTATTTATTAGGAAGTAAAACTGTCAGTAACAAACAAAAAAAAAAAAAAATAAAAAAGCTGTGACATCCTGGAACCACTAATGTAACCTTCTGGTGAGCATTTTCGAAAACATGAATACCCACTTACAGTGGGATTTCTTAAATTCTTCATTTGTCCTTAGGAGAAATTATTTTAATCTTTAAAAGCCTGGGTTTGGAAAAGCATTGTAAAGGAGGAAATAAATGGACACACACAAACTTGTTTTGTTAATGTAAACAATTTGTGAATTTTTTAGTTGTCATAACTATAAAGTGGCTTTGGAAGCATTTGATTGATGCTAATAATATTATTTTTGTAGTTTTGTTCTACCATTTGTCCAAGAACTTTGTGTATTCTCCCAGAGATTAACAAAATGTAATAAATTTTTGGTCTGGGAGAATATTGAAAGGGAAAGTACCCCTAGGGGTACATTAGAACATTTTAGGGAAATACAATGTTAATAAAGAAACATTTTAGAACAGGAAGTTAAAAGAATGTTGCTAATCTACTGAAATAGCAGGAGAAGCTTGGGGTGACAGTTTGTTGTCCCTTTACCAAGGTAGGAATTTCACTGCATAACCCACGTTCACACTGTTGTAAGAATACAAGTAGCCAAGCTCCACTGGTTGAAATATTGTATCTAAACTTTGTTTGAAGAAAAAATTTCTGGAATATTTCTGTAACTCGCAAAGGACAGACATCAGGGAGCAAGGTCAACAGGATTATTTAAAAACTGAATACGCAACAAATACTCAGATAGAAAACCCTTTAAATTGCAAGTCCCGGTTTGTATGTGATTTATTCTAAAAAATGTAAGGATGTTTTGCCCTATTGCTGTTAAAGACAATCATTTGGGACAGCCTGACAAAAGCTTATCAAAGAAAGTCAATCCCACAATTCTGCCCGTCTTTTTTTCCCTCTGCATCCTGCATCCCCGCATGCTGCCTTTCACATTTTGCTGGGACTGGTAGAGCCTTCCTGGTGAGTGTTCCTTTTGCAGTTCGGGGAAGGCAGAGTCCATCAGTGAAAGACTGACATAGACAATCCACAACATGCTGCCAAATTACAGAGTTAAGAAACACATATAGGCAAAAATGTTTTCTTAGTGGCCATTTCTTACAATAGAAATTGCAGTTTTTATAGAAATCTAGGGGTTTTTCTTCAGTTAGTGGTCTTGCTTTACAGAATGCTATGCTGTGAGCGTAGGCACTCCTGTTGCTGATCAACACTAGCAATGTCAGATGCTTCAGAGAAAAGCACAGGAAACCCAGGAGTGGCAATTAAAGATTAATTTGAATTAGAGGAAGTTTCCTCTTAACCTTCATTAGCTTGTGATATGACCTCACTCTGAAGGACATTTTTCCTTCAGTTATTATCACAAATATTCATTATATTTATAAATTGCTAAACCTGTTTTAAATCCTGTTAAGTCTCAGTGATACTCTGTGGTAGTGAGTTCCCCAGGTTTAATAAAAAGAATTTATTTCTGTCACTTTTAAATTTACTACCTTTAAATTTCCTATTTGAATGGGCAGAAGGAAGATAACCGTGTTCAATTTATTTTCTGTATATCCATTTGTAAAACAACCCCGATTTAAAACAGTTCCGATCTTTTCAACCTCCCTTTGTATAGAATTAATTTGCCTCTACCTTTTTTTATTCCATACTAATTAAATTCCCCAGTGTGATGCTGAGGATCAATGGCCTTGTCTACATCTGGCCTGCATTAAAGATAGCCGTGGGCCACAGGCAGTCTTCCAAGCTATTTCTACACTCATTGCATTGTGTAGGCAGAACTATTTGGCCCATTTAATCTCCTTCAGCACAAAGAATTTGGAAGAGACAGCTATGAAAGCTTTTTCTCTCCTCTACCTGCCAGCTGGGTTTTGCAGTGGATGTAGCCTTCATTGATGGGCTTGGGTGTTTCAGGGATGGGAGTCCAAGAGTCCCGGTCTGGGGGAGGACTCCTGGTCCAGCTTCTCATGATATTTCTAGAAATATTTCCAAAGCTCATAGGAGGAGATAGGAGGTGATGGTGATGATAGGAGAAGGACTGGATGCAGGCATCTGCCACCGTGATGCTTCCTCCAGGGTAACTGCACCCATCAGCGATAGCTGATGAGCAGTATCTTGATGTGCCGCAGAGCAGCCAACTGGCAGCCAGTGGCTCCCAGGAGAGCTTATTCCCAGGTGATGTGTGATGGTGATGACACTGTGCTGGGCTCCCAGTTTGATGTATGTGCAGAAGAAAGGCAAGAGTAATGGAATAAAAGGAAGACGACTAATGCATGCATCCCTGTGACAGGTGATGCCAAGGTCTTCCTAGGACAAGTGGCATGGGTCTAGCCTACTCAAATTGTCACATAGCTCTTCACAGGCCAGTGGCTTGGTGGGAGGCTGCTGACATAGTTGCAGCCCTCCCAGACCTGTCCTTAAGGCTTGTTTGCAAGTGTGACATCAACAACACTCAAAAGTACAGGATGCATCCAAAGCTCCCACTTACTGCAGTAACACCTCAGCTGCCTCAGAGCAGTCATTTAGAGCATTTCCAAAGGCAAAGAGATGAGTGGCAGGTGAATTTGATCTCAAACCTTGCCTCATGCGTGCTCTTACACTGCATTATAAATACAACAGGTGTGGGTTAGGGAATATTATATTTTGCATAAGACAGAGATCCTAGTCAATTTTTTCACAGACAAATCCTATGATGCTTTCACTGAAATTCCAACCAACTTCTAAAGCAAGTAAACGTGCCAATGACGACAAGTTCTGTTGCACTGTGGGGTAGCTCATTTCCATGTCCCCAGATAAGACGGTGCAAAAAAAAAGCATTTCTTTGTCCAGAGCATTTGGTATAGGATATTTTTTGTAGTGATTTTTCCCAAACTTTGCGAAGACATAAACTAAAACTATTGCTCTAAAGTTCTAAAACCAAATTAACCACTAATAATATTGCACCAGCTCAAGGGAAACTGTCTCATTAGTGCTAGTGAAACTGCTGTAACAACTGTTTACCTTTACGCCTATTCAACCTAGAAGTAAATATCCAGTATCAAGAAGACAATTTTATTAGTTAACCGTACTGTGAAATCACCATTTCAGCCTATACATATTTCTTCAGTACAGAAAAGAAGCTGGAATGGTACTAAGCATTAAAATAATTAATGCCTGGGGCTATTTATATAATAAATGTGCTAACTATATTTATATTGTTGGTTGTTTGGTGCTGCTTACCTCCTAAGCATGTCGCTGAATGAAATTAATTAATAGTGTTTTTATTCAGAGGTCAGATCACCTTATGTGGATCTCAGGTAATAGAATCAGTGAAACCTTATTATTTAGCTGTCAGATTTAATTATCAGATGGAACCTCTAAAGAGTTATAAACCACTATCTGCTTTTCACTTTTATTTACCTATTTCAACTACTTTGTAGTAGTGTGGTGTTTTAAAGGAGTTTAAACTTGTTTAAAACTCAATTCCTAACTTCAATATACATAAGCAAGTGATCTAGTTCTCCAGTTTCCTTTTCTGTCACTGTGCATATAAATATACAGCTATTTCTTTCCTCTTCTAGCTTTCACAACTCCATATTATGGTCCCCTCAGAGATGTGTGCTCTGTCTTCTAGATACTTTAAAAACACATGTCCCTTCTCAGAGTAACATTATTTCCATGTTGCTGTATGTATTAATTAATTTACTGTAGTATTTTTATGCCACCTAGTAATCAAAACCAGAAACCACAATGTTAATCTCACTGTCTGCATTCCATTTGAGCTTTTAGGAGAAATAGGATTTTTTTAAGTAGATTGGATTTTCTGTGAGCATATCTGTGTGAAATGTATATTGAAAGAAATCTCAGGTATGAAGAAATTGCCATGTGATGTCATACTGAAGCTTATTATACACCTGGAGACAGAACAAAACTTTAGCCTAGATAATATAATTCAACACATGAACAGGAAAAAAAAAAAAAAAAAACAACAAAAAACCCAAACCTGTTAAAATAATGCTGTTAATATGACAGAAACATACTAACATACTCCCAAAAATCCAAACACATTAAAATTTGGATTTCCTGTGCAATTTCAGATTTTTTTTTTTAATATAGGCTGTGATATTGTCTTTTTGTGACATGGGTATGAGTATTTTTCAGTGAGACTCTTCTTTTGCTGAGTCCAGAGGACAGGCCTTTGTATACTCTGACATGAGTCAAAGCTCTGTAGATCAAACTTGTGGCTGTGGGATGTTTTTCCTTCTTTTGCAAAGTGCTTAATGCAAGGAATTTTAGGAAGAAAATGCAAAGGAGGGCAGTTTGATCCTTGAGTTATCTTGCTGTAGTTGAATGTAGCTCTGAAGACCTGTACTCTTGCTGCAATTTGGTGGTGTTCGTTGTTTGGGCAGTGAGTTCAAGGCTCTGGGACCCTAAATTTTCGGTTTTAATAATAAAATTTTAATATAACTTTCTGTATGGTTTATTGAAAACTAAAAAAAAAAAAAAAGAAACGAAAAGAAACTGACATACTTCTATCCACAAGGTTCGTCTGCAGCTTTGCAACGAGTAGCTTCAATAACAGAGTTTTTTAATGTGAGCAAATAGCACAATGGATCTGTTGTGGCTGTACATTGTAGGCTACTCTATAGGGTCTTCTGTTGTTAGTAGGGGGCTGAATAGTCCATAGTGCACATGTGCATCCAGCAGTCATAGAATCATAGAATGTTTTGTGTTGGAAGGGACCCCCAGAGCCCATCTAGTCCAATCCCCTCCAATGAGCAGGGACACCATTACCCAGATCAGGTTGCTCACAGCCCCATCCAACCTGGGCTTGAATGTCTCCAGGGATGGGGCCTCC
>KL265778.1:77779-88101 GCA_000699545.1 Podiceps cristatus | reverse complement strand
GGGGGGGGAGGAGGGGGAAAGAAGAAAGAAGAAAATCATGTTGCTCAGAACTCACTTTGATTCAGATGAGGCAACTTTGCAAGTCTAATAATGAAGCTTTTGGCCTTTAGTGTTATAGCCAGGAAAACTGAATTTTGAACAGATCTGCTAGCTTTTTTTAAACAAAGGAAGGGACTGGATTTGTATTTACACATACACACACCCTTAAATCAGTTTGACACTGCAGTATAGAGTCGATGCCCTCTGGTTGGCAGCCTCATTACATTCTGTAATGAATGTAACATCTTAAAACATAAATAATTAATGTTGTAACAAGAAATACAGTTTTGAAGGAAGAAGACATTTGGGGATCAGAAAAGGCTAGAGGGAGTCAACACGGGCCTCTCAGTTTCCATGGAATTACGAGCATTACCCTACCTGCCTTAACTGCAACCAAACTGCAGCCCAAACGACCAGGCTGACTCTCAGCATGGGAAATGTTGCATCAGATTATCAAGTAGGAAAGTCTAGTACTAAGCAAGGAGGGAGATCTCCCAGGCAGGGAATGTGTTGGACTGGGACCCAGCAGGAACCAAATCTATGTGCTAGCTCAGTTGCTGATTTCTGTCCCACTCTAGGCAGAACCCCTAACTGTGAGGGGGAAGAAATCTGTGTAAATAAATAACAAATTTGAGCAAATAGCTGCTCTGTCATAAATACCTTGTCACATCCCATTTTATGCTTGTTGAAACAAACTTTACCCATGCTTCCTCTGCTGCACTTGGACTAATTTATCATGTATTATGTATGTTGCTCCGTCTCAGTGTTTAATTATTCATGAATCCCTCCACCCTCACCCCCTTTCCCCTTCCTCTTGCACAAGGATCAATCAGCACGATTTATCAACTCAGGCTCTTCATCACCAACAGCTCTCAAGGGTACGAGCCTGCAGCCCAGCCTGGCTCTGGGCATCGCTAACTTCTGCCAGAGAAACCGAAATTCTGCGTTTTTCCTGACCGGTTTGGTTCAGACCTTGGGAAAGCACAGGAGCACTGTGTTAGACCAGGAGGCTGACGCATGGAAATGTCCGCCTTCCTCTGTGCTCCTGCCCCTCAAGCAGGTGCTGTGGGCTGGGGAGAGCCTGACGTACCCCCAAAAAGTGGGGTGCAGCCACCAACAAGTGCCCCAGAAACCCTGATGTGAGGTCCGTAACAACCTCCCCTCAGCCCCTAAAGCGGCGGGGGCCCTGAGGAGCCACCTCAGCATCTCCTCCCGCCCGCCCCAGTGTAATGGCAGCCTTGGCAGGCCCTGAGAGCTTCCTTACCTAGGATGGGACTCCCTGTTTCTCTCAGCAAAGTTTTTGCTTCATTTCTGTTTGGAGGGAAATGTCTGCAGAAGAGAGGCCGACTCGCCGGGTGGCACAAGGGCTGGGCACCGCCTCAGGGCCGGGCGAGAGAGCTGCAGGGCCATGCCTGTCCTCTCCCCAGCCGTGGAGGGAGCAGGGTGGGTTGGGCATGGCGGCCAGGTTGGACGAGGAGCCCAGGCCTAATGGCGGCGGAGTGGCGGGAAGGAGCTCCACACCCGGTGCCAGTGCCCAGGTGCTGGTAGCGAGGGGGCTGCTGTGAGGAGAGGCAGCCAGGGGCTGTCCGCCGGTTCCTGCCAGTTCCTCAACAGCCCCACCACAGGGCACTGCCCAGCCCCACCTCAGCAAAAACGTTCTCCTGAAGGGGCACACGCCGTGCCACACGGGCAGTGAGGGGTGAGGGGAGAAGCCTGAGGAACAGCCCTGCCGCAGCCAGGCCGGAGTGGGAGGAGGGGCGGTGGGAGCTCGGGCCACCGGCGCAGGGATCCCCTCTCAGGGCACCCGGGAAGGTGTGAGGAGGAGGGAGGGCGGAGGGTGACCATTATGGCTGGCTGCAGCCCCGCTCACCGTCACCCTGCGCCTCTCCGGGCAGAGGAGGCGGGAGTTGTTCCTCGTGGGGGGGGACACGCTGTAACTTGCCTTTGTTTCTCACTATTCAAATCTATTTTAATCAGCAATATATTAATTTTCCCCAAGCTAAGTCCGTTTTGCCCATGACAGTAATCAGCAGGCATTCTGCCTGTCTTTATTTCAGCCCACCAACTTTTTTGTCTTATTTTCTCCCCCATCCTGTCGGGGAGGGGGGGTGAGAGAGCAGCTGAGGGGGAGTCTCCAGCCAGGCAAGGTCAACCCACTGCATATTATTATTTATCAAACTACAAGCCTTGCAATTGTTCTCTTCTCTTCTCTCCTGTTAGCTTTATGATTGTCTCTCCACTATTGATTCTTCTTTAGATTTGCTGTACGTGTTTTCATGGGCAACATGGACAGTTTCCCTGTGTGTTTCACTCTCCAGTACACTCGGATTTCTCCACGTCTGTCTCAAGGTACGTACCCTCAGGGCAACAGGTACAGCTTTGCTTCCACGGTAGCACCACCTCTGTGTTTAGTCCACTGTTTTCAGGGCGCTCCTCTGTATAAACCCATGGAATAAGGTATTACGTACAGCACAGTAGCTTTTTCTGTGAGCCAGTGTCTTAAAAGCTGTTCTCAACAGCAAATGCCACAGGAATCTTGCTTTGACTCACGTATGTGCTCAACAGGATCATGCATGGGAGCCATGAAGCCTTCCTTGGAAGAAACCCTTTGATGCCAGCCTGGTCCTTCCCAGTCAGCTCCCCAGCATGCAAGTCCATAGGCACAGCCAAACTGAGGAAAAGTAAGAAATTATTATTGTAATTTAAGTACCAGATACCATTGCTTGCATTTTATTCCAGCCCCCATTTTGAAACAGCCATAAATACGTTTGTGTTTAAAAAAAACCCTTTCTCCTCCTTTTAGTAACAGTGATGTGCTGCAGTGTAGAAGAGGTATATGAATCGTTTGTCACCACTATTCTGCTGGCCCAGTGCCCTCACCTGCGCTGTGCTGCAACTACAGCTAGCACAGAATGCCTCAGTCAGCATCACCGTCGAATGCATCAAGTATGCTTTTTTTAACTTTTAAGGCTTCCCCTCCAGCTTGCATAACATTACTGAGCTGATCTCTCTAATTTCCTACATGCGAAAATTGAGCTCTTTGTTCTGAAACCACACAGCTTTCATCTGCTGCCAAAGGGGAATCCATCTGGGTGCCGTGACTTCCGCCCTTCGCGACGAGACCTCCCCACGCCCGTTAGCAGGCAGCAGGCCTGTGGCTGCATTCAGGATTCCTGCCTGGTTTTGGTTTACCAGCGGAGCGGGAGGATTGGAGGCAGCAGGCGTACTGAGGTACTCAGGATGCTCACAAACCCCTCCTTGCAACTAAACCAGTCAGCTCCCAGGGCGGAGGGATTTACCCAGGTGTAGCAAGACCCTAATCACCCCCATGTTTTCTGTTTACTTTCTGCCTTTGCTGTGAAGTTACTTAGGAGTAGTTGGCGTTTCAGTTAACTGTATGAGTTATTCTGGGTTTTCCCATCTGTCGCAGCCCTATTGTATCCCCCGGTTTCCTGTGCTGTGGCTCTGCTTGGCGCAGAGGCCCTTGGGCTGCTCTTGGGGACCAGCCCATGCCAGGGGGACAGAGCCCTCCCAGCTCTTTTGCCAGGCTGGTGAGACACCACAGTGTTCGCTGCGACTTCTTGGGCTGCCCCCTCAGCTGCTTTTGTATGGCGGGAAACAGAGCGGAAAAGCCAGGCACGTCCTCAGACGACTGATTTACCCCAGACACCTCTTCCCCCACCCACAGTCTTTGGCACTGGCAAGTCCCCCCAGCCTGGCCACTCTCACGCCTGCTGCCTGTGACTGCACAGCTCTGACCCCCACCTTACGTTTCAGTTTCATCATAGCGGTTATTTATTGCTGTAATTAGTCAATCGATTCCCCCATATGCGAATACTGAGCCTTCCTGAGACTGTCATTTCACAGGACTTTTGTCAGATTTGTCACCAATAATTAAACAGTCTCCACCGAAGCAGACTGTGCTTTTGATCAAGAATATCCAGTTTTCTCCTGACTGTGGGCCAAGGAAAGCCATGATTTGATCACAGTACTGGCAGATGTCCTAGTGAGCAGGGGAAGCTCCCTTTGTTATGCTTAGCAGCTCTTGCCTTTCAATCATGGGAAATCATAATTTGACTGTTAGCATATAAGAATTTTCCCAACACACCAGCAAAATTAAAAGGCCACTGTCAGCTTGGAGCACGATGTCTTCCCTATGGAGGCTGATGAGAGACTCAACACTAACCTCACCCTGCTGTTTGCCTGCTGGTTTCTGGTAGTCCCAGGTTATTAAGATGCTATATTAGTTGCAATAGAATTAACTATGTGGAAATGCTTTTTTTCCCCCTTCTTTGTTGTGTGAAACAAGAAGAGGCACCAGAGCCTCACTTCTGCAAGCAGTTGCAGCGTACACCTGCAGTGAAGCACACAGGTTTTCCCCACCACAGCCCCTGGGCTTCTGCACAGCAAGAGCACATTCTGCTTCCCCCAGCGCATGGGAAAGCGATTCAGCCCCACAACATGGTTGCTGGCAAAAACGTCAATTCATTTCGCCAATCCTTTTTGTAGTATTTTACAGGTGATTGTGCGTCTTTGTTAATGACACTACCATTCATTGTCCAGGCTTTGAATCGCCTGCAAACCCCTCTGGATTTTATTCCCACTGCACCTGTTTTGCTGAAGGGAACTACTTGTGAATATACTGCAAAACTGCCTTCAAAAGTTTCCTAAAAATGTATCTAAGAAGTCCAGAAAATGGTACACAATTGCAAATGCTGCCTATTAAGGTTACCACGGTCATCACACTGCTGTCTTGTGCCTCACTCAGCAGCTGATTCTATTTATCTCCTGCCTCTGATCATATCATGGATTGCAAACTCTCATCAGAAGGCCCTTCCCTCCTCAGCATCTCTCTTCCCAGCCCAGAAAGCAGCCAGCGTGACGCCCCAGAGCCAGCCTGCCCTCTCCAAAATACACTAAATAGCGAAGTCCTCAGAAGTGAAAATGTTTGTTGAACGGAAGAGCAGTCCTGGGAAAAATTGGGGTTGTCATGTTTTCTCTGGGCGCAGAGAGAACAGACTGTGCAGACTGTAGTGCTGGCTGTTGTGTTTTCACATAGATTCTGACTCTACCTAGTAAAAGCCCTTATAACATACTGATCAGTTTAGGCAATAAATTGCAGCTACAGTCATCTTTCATCTGGAACCAATTGGCCATGTTCTATGGAATAATACTTCCACATACTTCTAGTATAATTTAAAGCTGGTGGCTTTGAGAGCCTTACGGCTCTAGTTTAGTAATAATATTTTGCCTTCCTCAGATTGACTTGTAAAATTTCAGCCTACTCAGCCATGCACACTTACAGTGCACTGGAATAACTTGGCTAGAGGCAAAACGTTTTTTAAAAAAAGCTAGTTTTTCTCTGTGAAATGGAAAGTTGAGTACCTAAATACACATGATGGATGGCTGAGGGCAACACTCTTCAGGAAAAAGCATATACTTTCCAGAGCTGCTTAGGATAAGGCCCTGACTCAAATCTATAAATCAGATAAGAGAATACTGGGGAAAAAATATTTCTTATATGTGTTGGCCTATTTCAATACCAAAATGCACGTATCTGAGAGCTATCAGTGTTACAGTAATTTGGCTTCAGTTCTACATAGCTTAGGTTACCATCTGCAGAGATTTTAAAGGGATATTACTGATTGACATCCTCTATATGCAGATTCCCCGTTCTCTGTCCCACCATTTTCTAACTGGGGGCTTAATTTTGCTCAAAAAGAAAGGAGGCGCGGTTGGCAAGGCCCTGCGCGAGCTGTTTGCCCTGGGTACGCCTCCCTCCCCTCTCTCATCTGACTTGCAAGGGTAGGGGGCCACGGGTAGGGTCATGTTCCACATGCAACTGAAATCGGTGCTTTCTTTGGATTTCTCACTATTTCATTCCTCTGACTACAAAAGACATTTTAGAGAAACAAAAATGGAATATACTCTAAAATCCTGATTGAAGCAGTCAACATTCATCTCTTCATCTCTCTCTACTTTAAATTGCTTTAAAGTGTCCTAATGGTGAGAAAATTGAGATAAATTCCCTAGATTTTTTTTTTTTTTTCTTTTTAGGTAGTGTGGAACTGTTCAAATCTTTGTTTGGTGGCATTTTTTAAAGGCAATACTTTGTAAAACCCTAAAAAGGCTCATTTTCAAAATACCAAGTGGCAACATCAAGTGTCTTAACAGAAATAATGCGACTGGTACTAACATGCTGGCAGTGAGCTTGACAAATGAAAATATTGATGGTCTCACTGCAGCTACCACTATGGAATATATTTTGCTGGCATGTCGGTCACATTTTAGGAGATCATCATGCATAGGAAAAACAATCCAATTGCTTTAGACACAGCTTATTATTAAATTACAATGGGTTTAAAGGTTTGATTGATCCTTATTGTTCAGAAATTTCTCCCAGTGTTTTGGTAACTGGCCTCCAAGTGGTCTCCAGAGCTCAGCTTTCCTCTTCCGTTTAGCCCCGCCAAACCCTGCTCAGATCAGGTCTTCCACGGGGCCAGTGCTGATGGACGAGCATCGGAATTTTGGATACGGTGTGTTATTTCTGGTTTTGATTTATTCCTCCTTCAAAGGCGGAAGGGTTTGTAAACAGCTGGGTAGTTGCAGGTATGTCTTCCAGTAGATTTAGAGCATTTGCTGAAGCTCCCTCACACACCCATCTCCATTGTAGCTATGATTATAAAAAAATATATGTACCATCTACCACTAGAGCTTTGCATTGAAATCTCGCTGTATTTCAGGCTGGAGATGGAAGAAGCCAAAGTAACTCAGCAGATGTTGCCGGATGCTTTAAAACGTGCATTTAAAACCTCCCTAAGGACCTATGTAAAAAAAAAAAAAGGCATAGAAGAATCATGGTTAGTGTTACACACACACATAAACAGATCCATTAATTGAAATAGCCTTTTAACTGTTACTGATATTGAACAGTATGAGCAAGCACATTGTTTGCTGTCTTTATTGATGCATCTGCACTGTGTGTAGCAATCCCATAAATCCGTTACTGCCGGGAACAGCTGGGGAGCAGACTGATAAACTGGGAAATGAGCACACAGCTGATAACACTGCATAACCAGCCTAGACTGGTCCCAGCCAGGCCCCCCCACCTTGGACTACAGGCACCATCAGAAAATGTCTAGGTATCAGCAGGAGTCAAGTGTAAGAGCACTTCCCAAGGAAAGAAGGGATTATTTGGCATTGTCAGATTATTGCTGAATTTAAGAGGTTCTGGAAAGAGTCATCTGACTGGGTGCACAGCACCCTACAGATGAGCACGGGGTACCTAGTCCCTGTGGAGCAGCAGACGGCCTTACGCAGGTGCGGTGGCTTAACCGCTGACATGGGCCAGGGCTGGAGGGGACCATGGGCAGGGCTGGAAGAGACAGTCTTTGCACCTACAGCGTGGGGAGAAGGAAGGGACACGGGGTGGAGAGAGGCTATCAGAATCTGGGAAGGAAGTGAAAAAGCGAGCAGCCTGGCAGGAAAAGCTTTCCCTGGAAAGAGCAGCGGTACCATGTGCCATCTGGAGGCTTAGAGCAGAAATGAACAGGCTCTCCCTTCTGGCGAGAGCAACCACCTTTTGGGAAGATACATACCTAATGGAGCTGATGTTAGTTTTTTATCACAGAGCCTGTTTTCCTTCTGATAGCGCATTCCCAACAATGGAAACACCATACCAGAAAACTGCCAGATAAAAAAAAAACCCACAACCAACCAACAAAACCCAAAGTCTGGAAATCTCTTAAAGAGGATCGGTGTCTTCTTGCCCATTCTGCCCTGCAGTGAAACAAGGGCAGAGATGTGGCATGGGGTGCGGTGAGCACTCTGCCCCTGGCACACCAAGCACACAGCTCTTGAGTCCCTAGCAATCTTGTGAGCGCTATTCATATACTAGGGGTGTCCACGAAACACTAGCATTACATCCAGAACATCATTCCAAAGAATCTGGCTTTTCCCCGGTCCCTCGGAAAGTTGGAGGTAAAATGTGAGTTAAAGTAACTCATTTTGGATCAAACTAGCCTACCTTGTCTCTGTGTGAGGGGCTAATTTGCTAGCTTTGCTTCTGGCTGTCGGGAGATGATGTCTATTAACATAAAATGAAGTAAATCCAGGAATCATAGAATCACAGACCCACAGCACGTTTTGGGCTGGAAGGGACCCCCAGAGCCCATCCAGTCCCACCCCTGCAGTCAGCAGGGACACCATTACCCAGGTCAGGCTGCTCACAGCCCCGTCCAACCTGGGCTGGAATGTTTCCAGGGATGGGGCCTCCACCACCTCTCTGGGCAACCCCTTCCAGTGTTTCACCACCCCCATCGTAAAGAATTGCCTCCTTATACCCAGCCTAAACCTCCCCTGTTTCAGTTTAAAACCATCACCCCTCGTCCTGTCACCGCTGTCCCTACTGAAAAGATTCTCCCCACCTTTCCTATAGGCCCCCTTTAAGTACTGAAAAGTACTTTAAGTGCAGGAAAAGCAACTTGAATTAATGGGGTTCTGCTAACTAACAGGGACAAAGAAGAACAGGCCTGAATCTTTTTCCTCAGATCTAAGAAATAGTCTGAGAGGGGGTCCCAGCTTCCCCTTGCGAGATGTACTAATGGCCCGTTCCCTTCTGCCAGCAAAGCAGGCAGGAAGCAGCTCCTCCTGGTGCTTCCAAGTCAGGTGTTCTGTGTCCTTTGCCTCCTCCTCCCTCGCAGGCAGGAGGCTGGCATGGGCAAAGAGTTTGCCCAACCTGAGAGGAGGGAGAACAGAACAAAGCACAGCACTGGAGAGACACACTGTAGGGTACTAACTCCGTAAATGCTTCTGCAAAGTGTCGAAAATGGAACCATTTAAAGCCAGAGGTTTCAACAACACAAGATCTTATAGGAAGAGCTGAAAGAGACCCCCTGACACAGGGCCACACTAACTGGAAAAGGAAGTGCAGTAACTTCTCTGGTGGGTATGCGAAGTGGGAGAACACTGTACCTACCTACCCACCTCAGAAGCAAGTGAACTTGATCTTTGCCTGCCCCCATTCCATCCCTGGGCAAAAGTGGTTGCGTCCGCATTTTTTAATTAGTTTTTGCTAGATCACGCAGGAGCTGTTAAGACCTAGCATCATTCCCGTCGCTAAGAAGCTATTTCTTTTTGCTGGAGAAAAGCAGAGTGTGCAGTTTTCAGATGTTTTTCTTTTCCAGGCTCCCATTTCTGACCCTCTTCTGCAAGAGCATCTACACGCGTTCACCTCCAAACTCTGCTCACTGCCTGGTGACACCCAGCCAGGAAGGGCACACCAGGGCAGCAGCATTTCTGACTACATCCCATTTATCAAGCAAAAACCAGGACAGAAACATTATGTCCTCTCCTCTCTGACCTCCACCTTTTTAGTCCTAAAGGCAGTAAAAATAGTAAACGACAGGACCAGGTATGGAATGTGATTTCCAGATACTCAGGTTCAGCTCTACCCACCCGAACAAACTAACTCCAAATGACAGCCAGAACAGTTGGCTTTACTGAAGTTTTATTATTTCCAACCTATATGTTTTAAGGGGGGAAAAGAAAAAAAAAAAAAAGGAGAAAAAAAGAAAAGTGAGGAATTTTGCTCCCTAAATGTCTCCCTGACTGCCCTGGCAGGGCCCAGCCACTGCAGGTCCTACACTGGGAGGTTCATTGTCACAGCTTCATTTCTGCAGCAGGAGCCTCACCGAGAGCACTCAGACAGCCCTGGTGTGGCTGGCACACGCTCCCACTGGAAGATGACGAGAGACTCACGCTTTGCTCTTCCCGTCTCACCACACAGTTGTTTCAGAAAATGCAGCAGAGTTACCATGGAGGATCACAAGATTCTACAGCAAGTGTCAGCACCCCGTGATGAACTGAAGAGCTGCTGAGTGCCAGTATCACCCTCCAGGCACATGATCCTCCTGGGGAGTGATTCAGATGGCAACCAGGAATGGAAACTAAGAATTTTCAAAGACAAAACTTAATCAAGGTAAATTTATACGCATCTACAGTCAGGTAATTTGTAATCAAGAAGCAGCTAAAACATTACAAAGATATTTCTGTACCCCCTTCTATTGTCGCCTCCTGACAACAGAACATCTCCTTCAAGGGATGAAAAAGTCCTCACTCTTGTTTTGCTGGAAGTCAATGAGTCCTAGAAACACGGGTCCTCCCCCAAGGCTATTTCAGTGAGTGGAAATCTTTTGATAGACCTTGGATGAAGGTATTGTTCCTTCACCTGGTACCAAGCTCTTAAATTAAGAGAAGCCACTAACTGCCAGGACACATCAGAA
>KL265778.1:62368-73815 GCA_000699545.1 Podiceps cristatus | reverse complement strand
GCAGGAACACGCGTGTTCCTGCAGACAACAAAAGATGCAGACCGAGACCACTTGACTCAAGACAATTCTGGCTCACAGCTATAAGCTGAAAACTCACATGGGTAAAAACAAGCTGCAAAAAAAAAAAAAAAAATTCAGGATTTGATACTTTCCAGCTGCAAACGCCAGTCCTACAAAGTACTCTGTGAAGAGATTGCGTGGACATACTACAGCCCCTGGCTGCAACTACTGTTGTGGGAAGAGATGAGGGAAGTTAAATAAAGAGCAATTTCAGATTGCTCCTTAATATCTATTCTTCCTGCCATTCACAGCTATATCTTGAATTCACCTTTCCTGGATTATTATACATATTTGAAAAAACACACTGCTGGATGAAAAACAGCCTTACCTCAGTTTGCACCATTAAAGGTCGGTGCATGCGAAGATCATATACCACCCCATACACATCCACAGTATTCTCCATTTCAATCTGCTGAATCAGGCGGTCAATGGCAATGAACGTCCCTGTCCTCCCAACACCAGCACTGCAATGACACAGGGAAGCTGTTTACTGCTTTGTCTCAGCCACCTGCTCACCGGTGGCCTGATGAAAAGCCAGTGACACTAGTAAGATGCTTTCTACGATTTCAAGGTATTACAAGTCTCTGGAGCCCAGAGGGGTGGCTCTTACCGTCACCAAGAGGAAGGGAGGGTTCTGGGCTTCCCTGTGCTTCATCTACCTGGACTTGTGCAAAGCATTTGATACTGTCCCAAACAACATCCTTGTCTCTGAATTGGAGAGACATGGATTTGATGGATGGGCCACTCAGTGGATAAGGAATTGGCTGGATGGTCGCACTCAAAGAGTTGCGGTCAATGGCCCGATGTCCGAGTGGCGACCGGTGACAGGTGGCATTCCTCAGGGTCGGTATCGGGACTGGCACTGTTTAACATCTTTGTCAGTGACATGGACAATGGATCAAGTGCACCCTCAGCAGGTCTGCTGACAACACCAAGCTGTGCGGTGTGGTCAACACTCTGGGAAAGGCGGGGAGGGACTTTTGACAAGGGCATGTAGTGATAGGACAAGGGAGAAGTGGCTTTAAACTGAAAGTGGGCAGGTTTAGATTAGATATTAGGAAGAAATCCTTCACCGTGAGGGTGTTGAGGCCCTGGCACAGGCTGCCCAGAGAAGCTGTGGCTGCCCCATCCCTGGAAGTGTTCAAGGCCAGGTTGGACAGGGCTTTGAGCAACCAGGTCTCGCAGAAGGTGTCCCTGCCCATGGCAGGGGGGGGGCACTAGATGATCTTCAAGGTCCCTTCCAACTCAATCCATTCTGGGATTCTATGATTCCCAGCTTTGCACTTGCACAAGATTACATATAAAAGCACTTGAAAAGTCAACGGTTTCAGCCAAGTTTTGCAGGCCGGGAGAGGCAGTCTGCTCTAATGAAATTTTGCATCACATCCTGTGTTACCTACACAGCATCGCTATGTTTCTGAACCACAAGGCAAAGGTCTTAACTCAGCAGGGTGAATAGCCCGTGTCCTTGTGCAAAGGCTGATTTTTTCTTCCCCTCCCAACTACCCTGAAAAAGAATTATTCTTTAAAAAGGCACAAAATAAAAGTATGACTAACACAAACGTTCTTCCTACCTGCAGTGCACCAGAGTAGGAGAGTCAATTGGATTCTGACTGCTGTACTCATGCACAAGATGTCTAAAGTTGATGAGAAGGTCTGTTGTCTCTGGCACTCCGTGATCTGGCCAGGAGGTGAAATGGAACTGGCGCACCGTGTGGCTCTCCGCTGTGTTGGCCTAGAGGGATATACATTAAAAAAAAAACACCAAAAAAACAAAAACCAAAAACCACAGCACAGTTTCAGAGGAGCAACAGTAGGGCTTCCTGCCATATGTTCTGGGCAAAGCTCAGCTTCATTAGAGAGGCCTGTTGCAAACTGTGCAATAATTTGATCAATGACATTTCAGTTTCCCTTTTCTTTCTGCTCTGGTAGAGAATACTTTGAAATAATTTCCTTTTACTTTTCACTTTACTCCAAGACCCTCTCTGCCACATCACATTGCTGGCAGAGATGGGGCTAAGTGTTCAGTCTAGCAGATATTGTGAGTATCTGCATAAGCACAAATTTGGGTGCAAGTCTCAGGGAAACATGAGCTGCGGGATCACCGATGGCGCAATCGGTAATTCCCATTAGCAGGCTGGATTTTGCTGGCAGAACTCTGCTGTCACAGGGAGGGTCTTACTGACAACTCATTCCCACCTCTGGACGTGTTACTAACACACTGTAGTGGGAAGCCAGGGTATATGAACAAATGCATATACAAAATACCGGAGAAATCTTGTGCCAGTAAGTAGCGTGAAAGATTGTAAACAGGACTTTTGGCAGAAAGCAGACCAATACATTCAATGCCTCAAATTAAAATAAACAATTCTTACTCTTTTCCCTCAGATAACTCTGAATTTGATTAAGTTTTAGTGAAATTATTACGTTCTGTCACTCTAGTGTTGCTTGACGAGCGAAGTCAGAGGGATACGATAAACCACTTCTACAGGTATTTATACATGAACAACTGAGGGGGTACTCACTTTCTCCACAGTGAAGTCCCTTACTGTCCATTCTGGAAGGACAATCTCCGAGACCATTGTCACAATAATGTCACCATAGCTCTTGGATTGTTTGTCTGGCCAGTACTGCTCACATTTTGTCTAGGAGGAGAGTTACAGGGTCAGACATTACACACAACAATGAAGCAACTGACTGAGTTTTAAATAACGTTCCACCCGAAGCAGGGCTAGAAAGCACGTCACGCTTTCCAATGGCCTATCTCAAGGAGGAGAAGCTCTACCAAAACCATTCTTTAGGGATAAAAACCCACCCATAAAGATAGTGATACCACAACCCTCCTGAGACAATCTATTCTGGTAGCCAGATATAGAACTGGGAAAAACTAAAAGCCCAGGGCTTATTTAATTTACAAACCAGTCTTCCAGTACGTGAATGGTTGTTAAAAGAAAGTGGTCAGTCTCCAACCTACTACAGTAACAACAAAATTAGAAGAGACTCAACTGTCCTCAAGAGACACTTCTGTTTTAATAAAAACATACCCGGGCTTGTTCAACACATTTTGTCAACATAACAATAGAGTAGATATTTTTTTCCCAAATCATGCGCCAGAAGTCATCTATAGTATTGGGTAAAGGACCCTGTGCAGCAATAAATGCCTTCTTTGAGTTATAGCCCTAAGAAGAAAAAAAACAAAATTAATATACACACACATGCATCGATGAAATATAAAAAGCTGATTTTAAACATCATTATGATCTGTTAAGCCTACATCATAAAAATACACATCGTATTTTGTTTCAACTAATAGAGCAACTTACAGGCATATAGCTTGCATTAATATAATCATCAGTTGCAGTGCTTTGATCTGAAAGTTTAACACGAGAAATATCATCTGCGGAAGAAAAAAGGACAAGAAAATTATGAATTTTAGAACTAGAACCTTTCAGGTAAATACTGCTTATCTAGTGCATGTTTCTAAATAAAAGGTGATTTAGAACAACGTGCATTTTAAGAATATAACTTCAGGAATCAAATAGCAGTAGTTTAGAATTTTTATAATGAAAGCCTTTAGAACAATGAGTAGCTGAGAAAAAAAAATCAAAATACCACAGATTATTTTTTTGTGCACAGTTTGTTTTTGCATATTTATGTATTTTCAATCCAACATGAAATTTACTGTAGTTTTAATTACTAGAGAAAAACATGTAATTTGTCTCCTCCTGCCATTGCAGCTGATGGTTTTCCTCTAAAGCATCCCTTAGCAGCCATCAGAGTTCACCTTCCAGTTCCTTCTTGCGCTCTGCTACCTTGGGGTGCCCGCAGACAGCTGGGCAGGGCTTAGGCTCTAGGTTCGTCTGCAAAGCTGGCCAACAGGATCTTAATGTTTCTCCTAACTCTGCACATCTGTCTGTCAACCATTAACCTCTTGTTTTTTCAGTCTGGACTACAAGTTTCTCACAAATGGAAACTCAAAATCAGTTAATTAAGGGAAAGTTTTTTAA
This sequence comes from Podiceps cristatus, assembly GCA_000699545.1. NCBI lineage: Eukaryota > Metazoa > Chordata > Aves > Podicipediformes > Podicipedidae > Podiceps > Podiceps cristatus. The sequence continues at coordinate 69,748 of KL265778.1, read as the reverse complement.
GGTGCTTTCTTGAAGGAAAGTTTGGGAACTTTAGGGAACATTTTTGAGGGAAAGCTCTTTAGGTTTGCTTATGCAGTATTTAAGGAAAGCAGCAGCCCAAATTCATTCATTTGGAAACTGACAACATTAATCCCTTCTTGGAAACCTCTGGATACTATTAAAGCCAGATTTGCCAAATCCAAGGATTCTCACCTAAAAACTCAACTGGTAGAAGATGCAAAACTTAAGAGAGTAACTCACATGGTAAAACGTTGTTGTATCTATTTTTTCCCCTGTTCTCAGCAAGTTCAGCAGCAAATTTGGGCTGATGAACACCAGCAGACTTGAGTTCCTACAATAAAAGAAGGATTCATGAGCATTTGGTCCTGGTTTAGGAATCATACAGAAACACGTGACTGAAAGGGACAAATACTCCACACGCTCTCAGCCTTTGCTGTAAAAGTAGGCACGTTAAACCGGCATAAATGATGATAAAAATCAGCTTTGTACAGAATGGGAGGGTGACAACAACAAACCTGACAGAGAGGGGATTAATACAGACTGCAGGAATAGTAGTGTTTAAAACCCAGAGGTGGGCTTTAAAAGCCCAGAAATAGTTTTGCAGAAATACACCAGGCTGACATCAACTGCACACGCGTTCTGACCCCAAAGCAGTGAACTATTTAGCATGAGCTTTGCAGACATTACAGGGAGAAAGGGTGCAAGTACGTCACGAAAGGACTGAAGGGAGCAAACTCAGAGGAAGGCAAGGCGGAGCACACCAGCCTGCAAAGTACAATAAAAGGGACAGAATTTGATCCGGAAAAGAAGAAGAAAGTCAATTAACAGCTTCAAGGAGATAAAAAAAAAAAAAAAAAAAAGAAAGATATTCTTTAACAGCAGACATGACAACACAGAATCCTTACTGACACTTGATCCCTGTCTTTTGTACCTTTAATAATGGAGCTTTAGCACATTGCACAGAAAAACAGCTATGGTCGCTGAGCAAATCATCATTGCTGTTTCTCTGACTGCTCTTTTCAGCTATTCACAACTGTAGTTGGCAAATCACACCTTTGCATTTAAGGAATCAGTGATATTAGCAAGAGACCTGTGTTCTTGCATAGATAAACAAAAACAAGATTTTTAAAAAAAAAAAAAAAAGCACAGAGAAGTTAAATAGTTTTCCATAGGCTAACTCGGTAGTGTGACTAGGGCAAGGACTCAGGAGATCCTGGCTCTAGCGAGAGCTCTGCCTAGCAGACTATGCCATAAGCTGACAGGTAGAGATAAATACTTCACATCCTGAACCATTATCATGCGCTTCAACTAAATTTGGAGCTGAATCAAGGAAGGAAGGATGTGAATGCAGCTTAATAATCTCTCAATAAAGGTCCCTTCTCTTCCCCTTCAGTAAGCCTTGTGTATGCCCCATAGGAAAGCTAATTTGCCTTTCCAAAAATATTTGTCATGAAGCTGTCTCCACTGAGGGCACATACCTCATACTCTTCAGCAAAACCACAGTTGGAGTCAGCTTGCTGCTTCTTAAAGTAGGACTCAAAGTTCTCCACTTTAATCATTTTTGACCTACGATGAGAAGAGCCATATTTTGGTAACTGGTATGAGGTAAATTAGCCATGAATTCAGTTAATGTGTTAGAAAGTGTGCTTTACTTACTTCTTGACTCTTCAGGGGAGGGTGAGGGGGGGAAAAAAAAAAAAAAGGTTGATTAGACACATGCAGCTGTATTTATCACTATGTGAATCTAAGAATGAAAGCGTTGCTGTTAGTAGCAGCCACCAAACTGTGCATTTACAAGGGACAGGATACCAAGCATAGCATTTAAGTGATCTGTTAAGCCAAGGAGAAGATAGCACATCCTTCAGGAGAAGGCTATCACAGAAGGTGCCAGTCGGCTGCTTCTGTGCTCCCAGCAGATTGGCCCCATTCCCTGGTGTATTTTATTTCAACTATCAGGGTCTACCCAGGTGGGACTTCATGGGATGCTCCAGCCATGCCTTTCCATCGGCACAAAAACTGGTGCAAGAACCAATAATGGGATTAAATTGCACTGCCTGTGACTTCCAATATGTTGTGGTTACCCTGCCATAGCCAGCTTTTACAATCTCAACATTATCTGAATTAATGGCTCAGCACAAAGTAGTCATAAAGCAAAGGAAAATGCAGGCCACAGTGCAGAATTTTGCCTATGTGCACTTTATCAACAATTCAGATTGTCTCTTCAATGTGCGCAGAAGCCTACGTTTCATACAGACATCCCTTTTTCAAAACTACATGGAGCATTTGTGTGTCTAATAGCGATTAATGAAGGAGCCCTCAAATCCCTGTGGCAGCTCTAGAAGTCTCGATCAACGTGATTATTCCTAGTCTGCAGGCTGGAGTCTTTAAATTCCATGAGGAATTAATACTGCAATGTTCTATATAAAACTGCACAGAAAACAAGTATCAGGGTTCAGAGCAAGTTTTGCAAATATCACTCTAGCTCAGAAAACGTGTGAAAGAATATGGGCTTACTTAATAGGAGAAAAAGACACTTCAGTATTTCTCTTCTCTTTCCTGTAAGGCAGAAGAAAACAACACAATAGGTTCACAGTAGAATTTAATGGTATGCATATGAGATTCCTGACAACTGCTATTTCCTGTGCCTGTTCAGAACAATTTCTTTTAAAGCATCTCATTCTGTGCAAAAAAAAAAAAAACCTTCCTGAGGCAAACCTTACACCTAGAGTAAGAATAAAAGACTTCATCCTTCATTCAAGTGATGTCGTGCAATGCGACTGTTTTTTTTCTGTTGGAACCTGAGTATAACGCCAGAACACAAAGCACGCAGTTTGGTGAGAGAAGTACACCGAGGGACCTGCATCGCTAGCTCGCACCTCAGGAGCGTCGCTGCTATCCCAGAACCCCTATGGAAGGGTTAAGCAGTGATGTGTCAGGGGCACTGAAAGTGTCAGTTGAATGAAAATAAGCGTTCCTAGCTTTAAAGGAAGCTCTTCTCATCATTGTCCACAGCTACTGCACATACTTGTAAAAATAACAGCAGATAACCAAAGAAACTAAGACGACTGGACTAAAGACCCTAACAACTAACGCTTTAGAAAGGATGTCCCACATGAGCAGAAGCGGGAACAAGCCTTTGTGGACTCAGGTCCCAGATTATTTGGAAAAGATTGGGAACAGAGACAGCAGCTCAAATCCTAGACAAATCATTAGCTTCTGGAAATTCCAGAACGGACATTTCATGTCACGGGCTGTCAAGCAATTAAAATGTGTGATTAATGGATAATTTAAAATAAAACCATCTAAGATACAATTACACGTGTCTTTTAGCACAACAGATTGTGATGTTTGCTCACTCCTGAATTACTTCATCAGCATGCATGAATTCAGAAGAGCTAAACAAAACAGATCTTAACTCGTTAGTTTGTAACTACGGGGTTGAACAAAGTCATTTAACTAGTCTGATACATCAACTCTAATCTGTAGCATACAATAAAGATTTTTAATAGAATATATATTAAAGCATTGTGACAGAAGTGTATAAAACAGAGGCCATTTTAGTGGAAAGCCACAGAAGGGAAATACTGGTGTTCCTCATCACAACAAATACAATAATGAACACACATTACCTTCTCCTTCTCCAGAATATGAAACCCCCTATAGCAACTACAGCCAATATAGCTAAAAGGCATCCAATAACAGCTCCAGCAATAACACCTGATAAAAGAGAACACGTATTGCTCATTACTGGTTTACTTCTTTGGTAGTGATCTAACTCAATCAACATGCTACAAGAGAACCTTGCAAGTAACACAGCACATTCCGCTCTACTAAACGTCTTTTCTTTACGGTGTCCTTTGGCAGTACCAGTATTGAAAGCTCATTAAGAACAATAAACCAAGGATGATAAATTAATAAAAAATTGGCATCAAAGGACTAGCATTTGCATTCCAACACACCTGCTTCTAATTTACCAGAACTGTTAGAACACAAGCTGCTTTTTGCTACTTGTTTCCATACCAGTCTCACTGTGCCATCCAATCCCTTTTAGCATGCCAAGAGTAGCGTAGCTTTTGGTTACTTCCACATTGGAAGTCACACACAGAAAAAAAGGTCACCCGCAGAACTAGCAAAGTATGAATTTACCGAGCAGCATCACTGCAAAGCTAGAAAGGAACAGTCCATCACAAAGAAACCAATGGGCGTTTTGCTATTATGAAATTTGCCATAATTAAGGAATCTCAGAGAGTGTATGTGCCAAGCCGCCAGTTTGACATTTGACATTAACTATACCTGGATCCTGGGGTAGCAAAACTGCCTCAGAACAGGGTGAAAATGATACATAACTATCTTCCCCCACAATGATGTTGGCCATAGTAAAGGTTATATTGGTGAAACCTGCAACACTTGCCCTGTTGACAAGGGAGAAGAAAAAAGAATAAAAATAATTAAAAAAACAAACAATAGGTATGTTACATGGTTTTAACAGCCTTAAGCAAGATCTGTAATCTTTTCATTAGATGACTTTTAGATTTCAACTGCAGCAAAATTAATGAAACAATGCTTTGAGATCAATACCTGTATGAATGAAGTGGTATCAATGGTCCGTTTTCGTAGCCATACATTGTGTTTCCCTTGCCTACATTAACGATGTTCATACCATTCTCAGAATGGAAAGAAGGTGACTTTGCCTGCTCTGTATCTATGACATAGGTTACGTAGGTTACTGTCGCCGCCTTCTTGTAATCTTTGTATGTGTTGTTCAATTTGGACTTCAAAGACCCACAACCTTCAGGAAAAAAAAACAAGGATACGTGTGGTATACATCATCCACTGATGTTGTTTCAATCGGCGCAGTGGCCGAGATGGTAATACAGTGTGTCACATGAACCACAGTTGTCTTTGCTCTATAAACACTGCGTGAAATGAAAGGCCGAGTGCAACAGACAATCTCAGAAATCTCTCTTACTGCAGTACAGTTTCCTGAACTACATCCCCACTCCCCAGTGTTATTCGTTTTAATCTCCTTTTGGTTTTATTTCTACCATGTATAGTGGAGCTTCTCTATAAAGGTACATTAGTGGTGGATTCTGGTATCCTTGTGGACAACCTTCACTAGACAAGTCAGTCATATCCATACGCACTCTATGTGTAGAGAGTACAATGCAAACAGTGTAGAAAAAAAAAAAAAAAAAAAATCACTTGGCATTTGGTAACACTGTACTACCCAAACAGCATCAAGCCTCATTCAGGGTGACATTAAACTCGTCCTGACCTGTACTTCCTTGCTGTGTCTTACAAGAAGCCTCACACCTAAACCCTAAGAGAAGAAAGAGGGAGTTTCTGCCTTCTCTTGACATAGACAAGCATTGGACAAAACTGTGGTCAGAACAGTTTCTCTTCCAGAAGTCTAAGAAGAAAGGGGCTACTGCTGTCAAAGTGACCAACTGGACACCATCTGCACAACAGCATCACTACAGTGTCTGTTGTTAGAAGGTGAACCCTAGAAACTTGAGGCAGATTACACAGTTGAGGCACATGAAACTAATAGGTAATAAACAAGCTCAAATTACTGGATGCTCAACAACTCTAGAAAAAGCAAACTGACATAAATATTCAAAATGTGTGGGAGGAAGAAGAATCTTGCTCATTTGACTGAAGTTTACATCCATTGCTTTCTACCGACTGCCTTTACAAAGCTAAAAAGCTCATTCTAAAAGCAGATATAGAATTGAATTCACCTTTAAAAAGCAGGAGCTCTGAAAGATGGAGAAGCGTTTTCTACAGTTGTGTAGACAAGGTTTGATCAGCCACCAGTGAGCTCCCTGCCACCAGCAGCAGAGCTCCCATCAGCTGTAACTGCACAGGAACAGGGCACAAGACAACTCTTCTAAAGCACTAGTGTGGCTACACTAAAAGCAGCTCAGTTGCCTAGAAACTGCAGTTCAGTGCTATCTGAGATATATGTCCTGCCCAGTCTGAGTTTCCATTCCAAAAGGAGGTACATCCCAAATTATACCTGCAGCTCATTGTGGACGTCTTGGATATCACCCTAGGACATCCCAAACAGCCTTAGACACCACTGCTGACACAACTGAATAAAGTCCCTTCTGTCTATCTTGAAGGTAATGATGTCTGGCTTAAAACAGAAGCATCTCAAGCATATCAATGCTATTTCAAGACTCTAAAGCTACGCTTGGCCATATGGACGTTTTTCTGCTCTATCACGGCACTCAGACTCTATATTATATACACAGGCGATCTTCCTTCCTTATGTCTCTCAATCACATCTTGAAAGCCCTTTCCTGAATACCTTGCAATCAAAACCACACACTGAATCTCATCAAGACTAAACAGGATTGGCTGAAGGTACAAGCAGAGCTGTAACTGGGGCAGCTGAGTAGGCATGTGAAAAATAGGAATTTTCTGCACCAATTTACTACATATCTATCTATCTGTATCTCCAGGCATTTCTTGGACATACAGCGTATGGAAAACCATAGAAGAATAAACTACAGTCAACTGCTACGTGATGAATTTCCAGTGTTAAGACAAAGGATAAGCACGAAAGTTTTTCCCCAAGTGGGATCTGGCAAATCTCCATCAGCTGCTTTGTTCCTCCAGTGCACCGGCAGAAATGAAAATTCAACTAGAACCTACATTGCCAAGGTAAGCTCCTTAATTTTAGGATTTATCACTAAATATTCACCAATTCAAGATGCTTCTCTGTTTTGATGCCTTTTTTTTTTTTTAAGATTCTACTGCAGATAAATGTCTTCCAGCTGAAGAAGGGAGGAGGAAAAACATCCCACATTCCAAAAGCTGCTTCTATTAGTAACTCTGAAAATTACTGGGTGGGGCAGGATACCACACAGGAATCACTGGCAAATCAAGAGGGCAACAGCACAGTGGTAATACACGTGGGACTTGTATACAAGGATAAGTCAGGCCGGAAAAGGCCGAGTGAAAACAGTGGCTTTCTGAAAACAAGGAGTGATCTGACTTCAAGCAAGGTATTTGCCTCATGATTCTTGAAAGGTAATTGAAAATACTGAGTCAGCTTTTTCTCTATCCATTTAACACCTATTTAGAGTTTAAACATTGTCCTGGCTTTGGCCAGGACGGAGCTAACTTTCTTTCCAGCAGCTACTCTGGTTTGGATTTAGGATGTGAAGAATGTTGGTAATACACTGATGTTATTAGCTGCTGCTCAGCGACCAAGGACATAGAATCACAGAATGTTGGGGGTTGGAAGGGACCCCCAGAGCCCATCCAGTCCCAGCCCTGCAGCGAGCAGGGACACCATTACCCAGGTCAGGCGGCTCACAGCCCCGTCCAACCTGGGCTGGAATGTTTCCAGGGATGGGGCCTCCACCACCT